>KK114406.1:680259-698999 GCA_000611955.2 Stegodyphus mimosarum
AAATAATGTAAATAAATAATTATATTTTATATTTTTCTTGAAATAGTTAAGGATATTCTTAGTATGGAGATCTTCAGAATAAGTACAACGTTCCGGTTAAATGAACTCAAAATTTACGTGGTTAATTTTACGCTAACTTATCAAAATAACCCCTTTTACTATTAAACACTGAGCATGTGCATAGACAGACATTTCTAATTTTCGTAGAAAAATTTAATTATTACTTTACTACAAAGCTGCTGAGAATAGAAATTTATACAATGCAAAAATAAATTTATTCATATGCTAATTTAGAGTATTTCTTAATATGTTTAATTATAAAGAAAAAAAAAGAGTTGTAATTCTTGTTCACTGACCAATGGAAATTCTTCTTCCGGCGGTGTGGCGCAATATTTGTCAAGTCAACAATGATGGCGATATCGATGTTGCTACGAAGAATGCGTATTGGTTTCTATATTAGATCTGATATTACAGTATATGATTCGAATCCCCGCAAGAGCGCAGTCGATGCCTCAAGTTTTTTGACTGCAAAAAACACTGGGACGTCTCTGAAATTGTAATAAGAAAGTTTTATTTTTCGCTCTCGTACTTTATTTCAACAAACAATTCAAAAATAAATATTTTTCGTTTCCCTAAAACAAAGTAGAGAACAACGAACTGTTTAGCCTTTCAAGAGGAAATTGGAAGCTTCATCGAAAATTGTGTTATGACAGATATCGCAATCGTAGTTGTGTGAGAATTATCAATAAATAATATTAGCAGAGCTTGCATAGAAAGGTACACACTCTTCAACGCGATGGTGATTGCTATTGTGTTGAACAATGCAGCCAGAAAGAGCAGTGAAGTGTTGCTGTAAAACTTTTATTAAGTGAAGGAGTAAAAGCTTCTCTTGATAAGAGTCCTACAACATTTTACACAATGTTCATTGTCTTATAATAATTCAGTGCGGTAATAGGAGTACGAAAAGTAAATGAACGAAAAGACCAAGAATATGAACGGCAAGTGGAGAATCACATTGCCAGTGTTCAGTAATCACGTACGACAAAATTGCTGCCTTGGAGAACACGAATCGGGCCAACCGCAATCAAGAAGGTGGCATTACCTGTGTAATAAAGAAGATGCTATCACTTGCGGAATTAAGAAGGTGCCATCAGTTACGGAATCAAGAAAGTGTTGTCACACATGTTGCCAAATCACAACATGTTGGACATTACGTCTGGATGCAATAATATTGGATACCTATGCTTGTTGCATAGGTAAAACTCCGCAATATCTGTGCGAGATGGGGAATGAAAGGTTTGACACTTCAAGTGAAAGGAAATCGAGTCGATGCTCGCTGAAACCTTCTCCGTTAGTTATGAGGCTTAATCATTTCTACAACATATTTTCTCTAAAAATTACAGCTGTGTACATTCTGGACTCAAACAAAGTTTCGAGTTGACGATGGGATTCAGTTGGCGGTAAATAAATGTCTTCGCATATTATTCAGAAAGAATTCATTTCTGAAGGTATTGACGCATTTCTCAAGCGCTACCATAAGAGTAATTATTAATCAGATAGAGATCATATTGAACAGCGGTATTGTAATTATTTTAATGTATGCAGTAAATATTCTGAAAATAAAAAAATTTGATTTTTTGTTTAATGCATTTCTCCTTATTTGCCCACACACATAAATATTTTAATCAAAGACAATTTTTTTAGCCCAGCAGAGTTATTAATCTCGTAACGGCATTTTTCATTGAATCACTTAAATGCGATGTATCCCTTTTCAAATTGTTGCCACCAAATATTATCGCACTGTATTATACTGTACTAATGGAAGTACTCGACACCAATTAAGTTAGATTGAGAGTAATGCATCTAACAACAAAGAGAACGATACCGCTCTAATCCTTCTCTAATGACGATGCAAAAAATGCGATTCATAGTCATACATTTTTCAGTCTGGTGCGATATGGAACCCACATAAAAAATTTCTATAGAAAAATAAGCTAATTTTCTCTGATTATATCAGCAATAATGGCGCGCAGTTTTTAATAATCTTCGTCTTTCTAATCAAATGGTCGTTAAAGCTCACGTTCCATTCAATATTTCACATATATTCAATTTTAGTCGATTAAATGTGACAAAAAAATTTATCATAATTGTTCAAAAATCAATAACGCGAACGAACAAGCAAACAGATATTTTTCTTTATATGTACATATTTTGTAAAACTTACAAATTTTTTATTAACAAACTCTACAATTTGAAAGCGAACACTTTTCGAAATAAAGCAAATTTTCATCTCCAGCGAGATTCTTGCCACTCGAAAAAATGAGGGCGAAAATTATCGCTTTTCTGAGTTTTTAATAATATCTCTGGTTTTAGGTTTTTTCCTTTTAAAAAAAGCGGAAGGACCCAGAAAGGAATGGTAGAAAGTTTGGTGACGATAGCTTATAGTAGTGACTGAGTTATTAGCGAAAAAAAAACAGGCTTTCTTCTTTATATATATATATATATAGATTATAAGGACAGGAAGAAGGCAACGCTACAGACAGACAGCTATCGAAGAGTTTCAACTAGTCACATGGCTTTCAGCAGGCAGAACACGCTCTGATTCAAGTATGAAAACCTTCTTTTGAGTACTATCTCTTTCGACCTCCTTTGAATACGCGCGAAATAAAATTTGCATTTTGGCAGGAAAACGGAAAGAGAGAATGATAGTAAAGGTACTGAACATTAACTAACTGGTCAGGCAAAAATAAATAAAGCTTTACATCTTGATTGTATTGACTTAAATGAGGAAGAACGGCGATCCCAATGATAGATTTCGGATATCGGAAGTCCGAATAAATAGAGCTCTAGTATATTCACAAATATTCACAATTTGACATGCGCTTTTGTTTGTTCTCATAGCTATGCAAAAGTATTAAGAAATGGTAAGTTTCAATGGAATGCCGCTAATGGAAATTTCGGGCCGTAAGAGAAGTATTAATCCCCTGAGAGGGATATACTTTAAATACCTGGCTATGTAACGAGCAAACTGATCCATTACGAAAACAAAACTTTTCGCAGTAAATAAGTTAAAAACTTCCGTTCGCTCAAGCGTCTTTGTATCGTGCATAGTAAGAATTATGACGCTGTTATATCGCGAATTGCAAAAGTTAATTGCAGTTCTTTAATCACCGAAAATTACAATAAAGAGTTTAACATTTCTAACGCCGAGCAATTAAGTAAATGATATTTTACAGAAGTGGTCGCTTATGCATTTATTATGATTAACTATCTTAAGGAGTGCGTGATTATGTATATTAGCGCGAATTTGTGCCTTTTATTTAAAGTATTTGTTTTTACTTAATCTGCGAAGTTTAAACGAAAACAGAATTATACTGGGATTATACAGGAATTCATTTTTAGAGATGGATTTGGAAAAATCGTTTAAAACTAAGAAAATGTGTTATAGAATGTATATGTGTGTATAAATATATTTATTAAGCAGCACTCATACGACTCAACTCTTATTTTTTCATTATTCTTTGCAATCTTCACAAAAATGCGGTAATTTAGTTTCTTGGAGCTTGACAATTATTTTGTTTATTATATTATTTTACCTTCTTTTTTAAATTGTACTTATTCATCCCAGGAGGAATCCAGGTTTAATTTTATTTTAACTTACCAGTTTCGCCATTTGCAGCGTTTGGTACTTTTGGATTTTTATTTCGCTTAATTGTTTGTACATCATGCTAACTCGATTTTAAAAAATTACTACTCTTATATCAAATAAAAAGAGGAAATTTGAAAGCTTTCAGATTTTATATGACACCCAAAGGGACTTTTAGCCCAAATGGCGTTAGCCCAGAAGGGCTGTTAATTTCGTTTTGGCATTTTGCGTTGGCTCACTATAGATGTCGGTTCACTTTTCACATTGTTGCCACGAAATATTATAGCCCTGTATTAGGGCTATAAGATATTACGCATTGTATTATATTCAAAGAAATTAAATAATGAGGAATCTGTATAAATGTATGTATGTTTCTTGAAATGTGATAAAACAACGGTATCTACAGCCATCAAATTTTGAATAACGTAAGCTAAAACTCGAATATGAGCATCTGGGAGCCGGAATTTGGGATTTGTTTTTTACCTATTTCATATTTTCTAAAACTTTAACGAATTTTTGATTAACAAACTCAACGATTTCAAAGCGAACAAGGATAAATGTGTACAAAAAAAAAAATCTCCAGGGCGCAAGACTGTTTATTGGAAATTCTAAAGATATTGTTACGGATTTCATATTTATTTGGCTATTTATTTAGAATTGTAATTAAAATTGCTTTATATTTCCCGTGCAACGCAGACGATTTTTGAAGAGAAAGCTACGTCGAAAAAAAAATAAAAATAAAAGAGCGGGCATTTAATGTTTAATAAATAAATATCTCATAATTACTGTTGCCATCCAAAAAAATCTTTCTACTGATAATTAAAAAGCTTATAAAACCCGAAAAAAAAAACCTCATCTCAGTTGCTGTTGTAGTTGTAGTTGTTTAAAGCGGATTGCTGTTTGTTTACTTTATGCTGTAGCGATTTCGCTGTGAGATAGAATTAGTTTATCTGTTTTGAATTGAGTTTTGGCAAACGTTTGAGATATTGCGACATTGTGCGAATATCTCTGAAGAAATATTTCAGTATTTTGATTTATTTCTTGTGGAAAGAATAAATTTTTGTTAACTTTTTAACGACTTGTGCATTCAATATATAATGAACCCGTACGCACGCAACAATATGCTCATTTTAAAATTATTTTGCAATATTGCTGTTGAACTGTATTTTATGGTTTAAGTGCGAAGAACATGATATTTAATAAATAAAGGTAATTTGCCCAGAAGGACTATTAATTTAGTTTTGGCATTTCGCGTTGGTTCATTAAAAGCGTTGTGTCACTTTTTCAAATTTTTGCCACAAATTATTATCGCTTTGTGTTATATTTAAAGAACTTAAATAATGAAAAATCTGCATAAATGTATGTATGTTTCTCTCACTGTGATAAAACAACAGGACCTAGACCCATTAAATTTTGAATAGTGAACGTTTCCACCCGAATATGGGCATCTGGAAGACGAAATTTGGAATTTGCTTTATTATCAATTTTATATTTTGGAAAACTTTAACAAATTTTTTATTAATAAACTGAACTATTTGAAAGCGAATAATGACAACACTGTACGAAATAAAACAATTTTATCTCCAACGCGCGAGATTGTCTATCGGAAATTCTAAAGATATGCTATTTTTAAACATTTTGTGATATTGAAGTTGAATTGAATTGTATGTAGCTTAAATGCAAAGAACGTGATATTTAATACACAAAGTTACCACAAAGCGTTAATAGCAAAAAGACCAAAAACGTTTTGCAAGGCATCTTACTAAGAAAACTGAACATTGATATCATTAAACAGAGAAAAGACTGAAAAAAGTAGAAAAGTCTATGCCAACACTTAACGCTGCATCGGAAATTCTAAATTTATGCTACTTCTAAAATTTTTGTAATTTTGTTGTTGCATATAGGGTGATTGAGAACAAACACAAAAAAAAAATAGTTAGCAGAAGTGTCTACAGCAGCATATTGGTAGACTCTGAGCTCACCGAGAGCGTAAAAAACCTTTTGGGCGATCCTTTAAAATTTGAACCCTTTCAGATTTTCCTTCCCCCATCCCAAATGTTTTTCTTAAAAAATTTATTTCCTATTATTTTATTCGTATTTAATTAAGCAATTCGTCATTCTAAATTTATTAGTTTAAATTTCCTTTACTTGTGTCAATTTTGTTTCTCTTCCAGACGTAATTCAAAAACGTGGCTCCGCTAAAAATTCTTTCATATTCTCCTTAACAAACACCAAAGAATTTTCAGTTATTATTTGCTTTATATCAACTATTTTAATGTTATACGAAGTATGTTTTACTATATTAATTTACTTTTATTTCAGTTTTGATTCAATCATTTCTTAATTATATTTTTGATTTCCTGTTAGTAAGTTTATGATAAAAGGAGGGTGTTAATTCAGTTTAATTTACCTCTTTCTTGATTATTTAATTAATTTCGCAAGATTTTGTGCAACATTAGCAACAATTATTTATTGTTTTTTCTAAGCGATCTAACTATTGCCCTACTACATAATCATATTCGTCCCCCCCTCCTTCCTTAAAAAATAGTTCTCATACGGCTTAGAAATATCTTGCGTACTGACGTTAAAATTTTCTAAATCTTTTAGAAATTCACGTAATGTTACATCAGTTTCGCTATCTTCCATTTTAGCATCAGGGTAATTTAGCAAGTATTGCCATTGCGTGCAGCATAAAATCTTAGTGAACCACTAAAATTTGTACGTATTATTCACTCATCCTGTTTGTTACCCACTTTTTAGAGGAATTCCATTCGATGTGACATATGATAGTTTATTTTTATCTTCCAATTTACAATGCTTTTGCTATGGGCGTGATTTTAAACTAAAGCTATTCTTAATAAATTAATTTTTATCTTATTTTTCAATTATCTACCAGACTGATCTAGTTAAAAATATATTAAATTTGCAGTAGATTCAAATGATAATTATGAAAATCAGGTATGTTATTGTAATTAAAAATACTGTTTGAATAGTTATATATTACATTCTTCGGCCCTAATCGTCTGTTTTATATAATTATTTTATTTATAAATATATGCGATTTATGTGTTTTATTAGTAACATTCAAAAAGCTCATATTTTTTTTAATTATCATTTATATATTCTTGATTCTTTGTTACATTGAGATAATTAAATAAATGTGAAAAAAACATAAAAAGTATCATTTCAGAGATTTTGAAGTTTCGGCATCTCTTAAACTAGATTTTATTCTTTTTACAATGATGATGTTTCTTTTGGACAGATAAAAAAATCCGAACAATATCAGATGTAAAATATGAATCGTTTTAAAAAGAATGAACAAAAATATGTATTCTTCAAGGTGCACGGTAATTTTAAATTAATATTTAAAAGCTATTAAATTTAAAAAGAGTTCAGAAAATTGAAACCTGTTTTTAAATTCGTTCAAATAAATTTCTAAACGAATCTGTTGGAAAATTAATAAATTGCTTTCCAAAAAAGAACACGGAACTGCATGCATCTGTAAAAACATGCATCTCTGCATTCACGTGAAAGCATAAACAAAGAGCTTAATTTTAAACAAGACTAAATTCGGAAGACTATTTTTGGAAATAATGAGTTTCTCAGATAATGGGAAGTAAATTTACAAGTTAAAAAAAATCAATGAGCTAATAATTAAAGAAAATATGAAGATTATTAAAGCGTAATTTTAAAATAAATCCACCAACCACAGAGAAATAAAAAGAGACGGAGAGTCTTGGAGACAAAACACGAGTTGTTTTGCTTGTGAAAACCGTATCGAATTATACCCAAAAAAGCCAACAGATGGCGCTGTATCAATATTGGCCGTCCAAGAAAATTCAAAAGAAACATTAATGGGAAAGGGTATTTTAAAGCAACACAATACTAAATTATCCGAGAAACGTCATGAAATGAAAGCGACGGTTTTACTTTTGTTTCAAGGAAAGAACTCATATTTTAAAATTAAGACCGTAAGAATTTTAACTAATCAGAAAGCAAAGTGATTATATATTATATTCAAAATTTCGGTTCTAAATAAAGGCAGTTTAAAAAATTTAAAAGAAATCTCCTTAAAGATATGTATTTTAAATAGCTCTTGTAAATTTTAAAATAAATAAAAACTAAAAAGAAAATATTAATAACGTAATACAGCGTTTCTCAGACTTCTTTACTTCCTTGTGCGAAATAAAGGAAATACTGCCATCGCAAAAAGCTTCGGGTAGTATATTTCAATGGAAGTATTCGTTTTGACCACTTTAGAATCCATCTGGACGATTTCTTTGCACGATATCGGGACTCACGGGTAGAATAAAGGATATTTTTCCACAAACGGATCGTAAAATAGAATTAAAACAGAATTCGTAAAATGGATTTAAAATAGATTTAGAACGGATTTTTTTTTCGGGTCATCTGTACATTTGTACAATACATATGTATGTGTATAACTCAAACGCGATCAACCGTAGAACATGGAAATTTTGTATATGGGATTGCTATAACATCTAGCTGTGCGTCTTCCTTTTTTACTGCAATCGACCGTAATTAAGACTTCAAAACGCTTCTATCTTGACAAGTTCAATTTGAAACGTTAAACTAAGATTACATTTTTTTTTGTTTTGGTTTTAAAATGTACAAATTTCCCGATTTTTATATTTTTTCCTCTTTGAAGTAAATATTTTAGGTTACCATTTTGTAATTTTAATTCACGTTTTACCAGTTTATAATGTAGCACGGAGAAAATAGAATTGGCCTTCAAATATTTAATACGGCATTTTCTTTCTCTTTCCGATTTTTGAGAATCTGATTTATATATAAATATATATATATATATATATAATTATATAAATACCCATTCCTTTATCCGGCTCTGTCAACTGTGTTTTTATTCTTACGTGTTGGTAAAATGTGCATTATTTTTCTTTAAAAGTTATTGAATTATATTGTTCTTATACCCCGGTTAAGATGTTTACGCTTTAGTTAATCTGCATGCAATAGTTGTAGAATTATCAACAATTTAAAAGTGGATATAAGCCTAACGAGGCGAAATTTGCTTACTTATCAAACTCATAGTAGTAAGAGAGTTAGTACACCAACTTCAGTATGTTTCTGCTTAGTGGAACCAAAAGTTAACTAAATTTTGGTGCACCAAATATTTTGACTTACTAAAGGTTGGCCAAACTGCTTGTTTTTACGTAGAAACTTTAATTTTAATTGCAAAAATTGATTTTTTAGCTGTTTTTACTTGTATTCGGTGTTTTAGGTTCTCCCACTATATTTACATTATTTAATGAAGATCTTTTGAGTTATTATGTATATCTTGCCGCGAAATGAGAACTAAATTGTTTGAACGAACAATATACCTGTAATGAAGTTTTAGGCATACGTTTAAATGAAGTTCAGCAAACAGCAATAGGTGCAATCACATTTCCGTCTGCCTACGAAATACCATAATCTTTGTATACATAACGAGGAGAATGCAGAAAATACCTAACGCATTTTAACTTCTGAATAACGTATCAAAATATTATAAAATAGAATTAATGGATTCAATTAGATCTTGCAGAAGCAAATGAAGACGATAGACTGGAACATAAAATAGAAGAAACTGTATTTTCACAAACATTGTTGAAAGAATTTCAAACAAAAGAAACTTATTAAAATATTTATCACCAGTTAAAGGAAAAGTAGCCATTAGACATTAAATTAATTTACTCATGAGCAGTTAATAAATAATGCAGATAGTACTGCAGAAGCAATAAACATGGGATGAAACTGTTAGTGTCTAAAATAGATAGACTAGGTCACAGGTAAGTCAAGACATTTTTCTCTTCTTTAACCTAATCCAGAGCGAATGGTAATTGTTTTCCTAATTTCGAAAGAGTCCCTAGGAAATGTTACTGGCTAATTAAGACTTCATTAGAAGTCACCCTGTTAGAAGACTTATCTTCTTCGTCATTGAGGAACTGGTAAGGAATTATAATGTGCTGAGAAAATATTTTTCGTCAACTAAGTAGTATTCTTTTTATTTTATTCTAACTACATATTTATTTGATGAAATCTTTTCGTCATGGTAAATTTGGACGACTAGAATAAAATTCCTTATCTTAAATTTTTTTAAAAATTACAGAAAATTCTTGTACTTACTTTTAATCACGGTGTTTGGGGTAGAAAGTGATTACAGGCTGTATTTCTTTAAATGCGACAAGCTGCTTAAATATATATATATATATATAATGGCTTGAATGAATCCAGATAATGCAATTTCATGGGTGTAGCTAATAATACTAGAAAAGAATCTGCGTTTATTGCTTTCAAATCGCTTAGTTTGTAACCTCATAACGGTATAAATTTCAAAGAAAAGTTAAATGTGCTTTGCTCAATGAAAACAGACTATCGCGTGGAAGATAAAAATATTTTAATTCGGGGCATGATTACACGTTTCTTTTAAATCATTGAGTTTGTTGTTTAAATTCGGAAAAGAAAAATTTTGCCTTTTGTCGGTTGGCAACATACCTCTTTTAGATTTCCAGGTTTCCTTATTCAGTTGGAAAGACTTACGCCTCGTCAAATGGTAACAAAAAACTTTAATATCGCTGAGTTTTTAATCAAGATTTCCTTAAACTCTTTAAAAATATGAAATAAATGAAAAGAAAATTCGAAAATCAAAATTCGGGCTTCCACGCCCTCATATTCTGGTGGGAGACTACGTGTATCCAAAATTTAGTGGCTTTCAGTACCACTATTTCTCCACAATGCCATTAAATGTACGAAACAGAAATATATTTCTTTTTGCCGTCAGGCAACACATCCCTTTTCTATCACTGAGTTTTCTAATTAAATTAGAAACATAAATTCATAATGCTTTGCAAAGTGGCAACACAAAACTTTGAAACCACTGAGTTTTTAATCAAAAGGTATTATTCGCCCAGAACACAAAATAAATAAAATGCTAATTCGAAATTTAAAATTCCGGCTTCTAGGTGCACGTGTTCGAGTCCAGAACTACGTGTGTTGAAAATTTCTTGACGTCAGGTGCCGCAGTGGTTCTATAGTTCGAAAAGCATACATGCATATACATACAGATTCTTCATTATCTAATGCCCACCAGCGGCCGAGCGGTAAAGTCGCTAAACAGTGGTAGTTCGGTGTGGGAGAACGGGTTGGCTGCATGGGCATTTTCATAGTTTTCCCCATATGTAAACGTGTACGCAGCCAGTTTCCCTCAGAAAGTCCTCCACAAAGGCTATCCTTTCCCTTAGGCCGATAGCCTTCGAGTACTTTGCCATTGTCAAATAAAGCAAGCCAAATCTTCATTATTTAATAGTAAAGTTTAATTCATGAAGCGCATTATCAAAGGCTTCAGCAGTTTGTTAAAAATATTTTAACAAGTAGGAACGGTTTGTTGAAATAAAATCTAACTGTGCAAACTTTTGTTGTAAGTGAAAAGTTCCAGCTCAGACAAACTGATTTATGTTTTAGTTAAATATGGAGTACATATTTCGAAGCAAAAAATGCGAAACACCAGCAATGCCCTTGTCAGGTTCCGGTTGGTTTGTTTTTGGCTTATTTGAATGTAGCAAAGTCATCGAGGACTATCTGCCTCAGGGGAGGAAATGCTTTCACGGAGGACTTTCTGAAATGAACTGGCTTGCATACACGTTACACATAGGGAAAACCACGAAATCGGCCATGCAGCCAGCCTGTTTGCCAGGATTCGAACCACAGATTGAACTATCACTGTTCAATGACTTCACCTCTTGGCCACTGATGGGCCGCAAAGTTTCGGACTCCAGACCATCCGAATGTTAGCCAGATGTGCTTCTAATTACACTAAGCAATGAAGAAGGAGAAGCATTTTTAGATAGTTAAAAATGGAAGTAACCTATAACTTAAAATTTAATAGCGCGAGCTTTTTCATATTAATCATTAATAGCTGAAATTATTAACTTATGTTCTGAAAATTGCTTAAATCTGTTCTAAGAAATATTGAATTATGTTTTCAATAAGTATGGGAAAATAATTTCTTAGAATCCAAAATATTTTTAAAAAGTTTCTTCAGAGAATTCAAATCTTTATGAATATTTATTCATTAAAATGTTTAACCAATTTAATCAATTAGGTTAATTAAACAATTTTTATTATTTGAACCTTACTAAAACTTCCCCCTTTCGTAGTATTCACCAAGGTGCAAATTAAATGGTACAGTATTTTACGGCAAGGGCTTTGCATGTTTGAGATATGGATTTTGTGGCAGTGTCGCGTGCAGTTTACGTTCTGTTGCCCAGCTCTGACAATGAATATCTAAGCTTTAGCCATTCCTCTAGCCGATGTTAAAACGTGTCATTAAAATATTGAGCTAACTTAAACTGACCATAATGTACAGACTTCTAATATAGCACTTTGAATTTGAAATTTAAACTTACGTTATTTTAAATACCCCAAGCGGCGAACTTTATAAATGGTTTCAGTGTTTTGCTACTTACGAATATTCTTGTTTCATTCATAAAGATAATGCTACTATACGATCCACCTCTGCTGGAGGGGGTACAAACATAGAATATCATTACTTTTGATTTTTGTTTTATTACACTGCAAAATATGATTTCTACTGTGAGTTTTTCCCCAAAATTTCGTCATCCAAACCAAATAGCATTTGCTTACTTCCCGTGATCCATCGAGTTCATAAGAATTGTTGTCACTAATGTACTGAAGAAATTTTGTTTGAAAGCTATACGTTTGACCATTTGTCAAACCTAGGCAACTCTGTTGTAATAGTAGCCCTTCCACCAGCGATTAAGCAGCTAAGACTAAGGAAAACTGTGAATTCTTTCAGGTTCTTTCTCTTTGCTCGAATAAACTGGTTGTACCGGCGTTTCTGATATTATCTTTATTAGCAATTGAAATGAAAAGTCAGTTTCCCTCGAAAGCTTCTTCGCGGATATTTTGCCTCAATAAAACGATTAAAAAATAATACAAACGCTCCTCACTTTACAAACTTTTGTTGATAAGACTAAACATATTCTCAATGAGAAAAATTTATTCGAAGTCGAAAAGAAAATAAATTATATTAAAAAATGGTTGACGAACAGAGAAAATCAAGTGCTAATAATCTCAGTGCAATAAAGGGACAAGCCGTTTCGTTTAAAACAAAAGTCGCTATAATAAAAGTATTTAAACGTGGTAAGAAAGTGATGAATATCGCACATTCAAATGATATGAACCGTTCAACAATCGGAACAATTTCTTGATTGCAAAAATCGCGTACTTCAACATGTCAAAGGTGTATTGTCGATGCAATCAGTAGCTATTAATCAAAGGTGCATTACCGTTACAGTGAACACACCTGATGCATCTCGAAGAGCAAAATAAGGAGGAGTCCTAGTTAAAAACTTGCTTTAGTTAAAAAGTTTGATACGAATTTAATGGTAATAGCGTTTTCCAAATATGATGAAAGCACTACTTTTTTGAAAAACCAAAACCCAAATTCTGAGAGATTTGCTCAAGTAAAATCTGCTGTACACGTCGCCATACAATGCTGTCCTCTTATTTACGACGAAAGTAAAGTGTAAACATGTTCAGGCAAGTTTGGATACTTATTTTCTTAACAAAGACACTTCAGAAATTGGTGTTGCTGGCCTATCTGATATATCAACTCCTTTCACCGCTGTTATAGTCCTCATCAGCCCCTTTATTCGTCGATGAGTCTTCTGAGGGCGAGTCAGACGTTGACTCATCCCCAACCCTTGTTAGATCTACTAACCTCGTTCTCACTGCATCCACACATGCCTCCAAGACAACTTTTCGAGAGGCGTATTGTATAGTAAAATAACTTATTTATTTATAATGAACCGTATTTAAAATTTAAAATGAATTATTTATTTTTTCAACATTTTTAATTCTTTATTTGATTATTTTTATAGCTCTTGTTTCAGAACCATCTGTAATCAGCGAATCTGTAATATTTTATCTAGTAACGTTCATGGTGCGAACCTAGTAACAATCCTAATGACATTCTAGTTATGAACCTAGTAACATTCATGGTACGAACTCTTGTTCGGAACGTAACTTGATCTTAAGGTGGAGAGAGCCTTATCAAGAAATTCGAAATATTTTATATGGAGGGTAGTTATTTCATATGAGAAATGAAATGTTGATTTTAAACTGTCAACAAGGCCTACGCATATCTTTTTTTGTCAATTATAAAGTATATTCTTATGAAAATAAAAATTATGGCTTCGTAGCGATGTAAGTTAAAAGACGGTCACGTATAGATGAAAACAATGACACTTTAGTACATTTATTAGCCTTGTGATAATTTCTTATGTAATAAAGATTTTCTTTCCCAGACACAGTTACAGGAAGTCATTGGCTTGTTATACTTGAGCTCGTTCTCATCTTGGCAACATTAAGTATTCCATTTTTCTCTTTCTCTCTCTCTCTCTCTCCCTAACATATAATTTTCTATCCTCCCAGCCACTGTTCACAAATCAACTATTTTACTTTTCTCTCTTGTCTAAACAGATATTTTCTTTTCTCTTTTCTTTGTAAGAACATATTTTTTTTTTCTTCACATCAGAAATGTTCTTTTTTTCCTATCAAATATTCACTTTTTGTCAGAGTGGAATTTTTGCATTTCTTTCCTTTTTAGTAGATATTTTCTTCTTCTCATATCGCCAGATCAGGTATTTTCTTTCTCGTGTCTTGGTATTTTCTCTTTGTTTCCATGTCCTGAGAAATATTTTCTTAAGTTCGTCGGTAAGTAGGTATAATAATCATAAGTTATAAACGAAGAGTACTAAGATGCCATTCAAAAATTAGTAACAGTTTAGAGTGAAAGAAATTGACTAATGTGACTACTGTTTTTCCCTGATGGTCGATCATAAGTGTTTTTAACGGATGATATGAATAAACGGAGTGTTCACTTTTCTGAAATTTTTAATCAAAATATATATGAGTTTTCTTGTCGCCAATGAAGCACTTCTACAGAAAACATTTTAATATGAATCCTGTTTACAGTGGATCGAAAATAGCAACCCTTCCAAAAAAATATTTTACTGAATAAAATTGGTATGAAAATCTTAGGTACTAAAATAGTGGGAGGATAGAGTTGTTTAAAAAATTAATGTCGACACTATTTGAAGTATCGTTAGCCAAATCTTTATTATTCCGATGTAAATTTTTCTTGCTTATATTTACACAATTAGAGTATTTCGTAAATCTACAATCGTATGAAACTTTAAAAGCTGTGTTAGTTATTCTTGAAAAGCAGTTAGAAAGTTGATAAGAAGATTCAAAAAGTAGTCCAATGTCACCGATAAATATATAAAAGAAGAAAATACAGATAAAATTTCTGAATGAACCAAAGTGGAGATCAGAATTTTCTGTTTAAAGAAACTATTCCCAGGTATTGCGACCAAATCTTTAACCGGCTCTCGTTAATATAGCAATTGTCATGTTTAATTAAAGACACCATTTTCTTTCTGTGTTTTTATTCATGTTAACTAATTTAAAGCAAGTATTTTGCATTTATTTTTTACGATATGTATATATGTATGTATGTATGTAAAGTATATGTGTATGTATACAAATAAATTTTAATGAATGTTACGTAAGTTTATGCATTCCTAAACCAATTTTATGTTAAACAAAAACCTGATTTATTATAATATTATCAAAGCTATCAAGAATAAAAAAGTCTCCGATTTACGCAGATTTACAACGGAATATCTGAAACGGCACTCGTCGTAAATCGAGGACTACCTGTAATTAAATTTTGAATTATCCATTTACTCGCATATATTTATTTACCCCTCGTGTATTCCCCTATAACCCGTGTATTCATGATTCTGAATTTTTTCTAATATTTACTTAATTTTCCTCTTCTTTGAGGATTTTAGACAGAGATCTTTCCTAAATTTTAAAATGGACTCGTTCATCTAGCGGTTGTTTTCGTGTTACCATTTGGTTTGTTCATTTGTTCACACCATTGTTTGTTAATACCATTTGGATTTTTGTTGCGTATACTCTAAGTGATAGTAGTGAAGAGATTCAAGAAAACAGGGATATCTAATGCTATTGATAGCTCTGAAAATCTTTGCACGAGGTAGCATAATAAACGGCGAGATGATGATAGCGACGACTTGCAAGCTATAGCAGACCGCCTGCACTTTTGAGTTGAGACAAAGAGAGTAGCCGTGAAGAACAATAACAGCGTATGAGATTCAAGATAAATAGGAATGAAGCTACTTTATTACATATTGCAATGGTAATATTACTATGTATTTTTACCGGAATGTAGATTTCTTTTGAATCAGTAATATTGCGATAATATTCATTAGTTACTTTATTCATAAATACTTTTCATTTGTTAAGTTCTTATTGTAGCCGTCTCTTTCGAAAATTTAATTATGATAAAAATTTTTCCCCTCTCAATTTTCGTAAGATAAAATTAGTAAAGAAAAGAGGAAAAATAAAGTGAGTAAATGTTTGTTATACTTTCTCAGCTCATTCACAATTTTTTCTCAGATTAGAAAATTAAAAAGCATGCAGTTCAATCTAAAAATAAGAGTTTAACCTTGACTGTGATCTATTGGAGTGTTCGCTACATCATTGCTATGCCGCTAAAAACCAGTTTATACTTTTCCGAATGACTTGTAGCAAGCCTCTCGCTACGACTTCACTGGCAAAGTAAACGCTCAACAGAAACGTAGGGGAGATGAGTCAGCGATTCTTTTTCTACTTCCAACCAGTTGCAAATTTATCCGGGCAGTCGCTCCGAGAAGTATTCCAGAGACGTCGTGCCCAATTTTTTCCATCACATCAAAAACTCTGAGATGGAGCGATAATCAAACTATGGCATTTTTTTAATGCATATGCATGTTGTGAAGTATTATGGAATACTTTTCTGCCTGAATATTACGACCATTATTTACTAATACCTATATATAACGTGGACATAACTATTGATCAGAATGAATTTATGTTTTTGATATTGTAGAAAAAACATAGAAGAAAGTTAAATTAGGGTATCGGATTCAAAACATTTATTTTGAACATATTTATTTCTGAATCAAATAACAGTTAAATTATATGTTATTCAACTACCCATTAAAACACAACTTTCATTTAAAAAATTAATGAAAGGGCAAACATTTGATTTTGTTGATATAAATTTCGAAAAACCAGTTTTTACTTATGGTCAGTTACATCTAATAAAATACAATCTAAATCTATTAGATTTTATTTACAAACGCTCAGTCGGAAGTATTATAAAAATTGCCGACAGGAGGCGTATGAGGATATTATTAACATGTTAAAATTTGAAGTTATTGGAGTTGGAGAGCTGAAGCAAAAGACTGGTAATTTTCACTCAGTCTAATACACAGAAAATGGCCTCACACACTTCTGGAATTAATATGCTGATTATACATTTTTCCATTCGAAATAAATATTGCAAAGAACTTTAGGAATCATCCGTCGCCAGAAACCGAAGCGCTATCTGCTGGTTTAATTTTGTTGGCACAGCATCTCTTTTTTTCCCTGATTAAGTAGAGTGACCATTTCCAATAAAGTTCACCCATTGCGAGGAAGTCTTTGTAACTTTGGATGTCCTCATCCCCAAGTTCATTTAAAAGTCTGTTTAATGCTCCTAATTCAACACGGCGAGCTACCCACTCACGTATCCATTTCCTTTCCTTCTTTTTTTTTCCGAGAACAGAAATTATTTCTTTAGAAACTGCTTCGCAAACTTCAAGAACTGCAACTGCCACGTCGGTATCTATTTTGTAAACAAACGGAGGTGAGTTGTGAGTCCTCTCTGATTGGTGTAAACAACCTATCAGATTCCAGGTCCGTTCACTCGGTTTGAGACGCCGTAGCAAAAGGCTCGCTGCAAGTCACTCGGATAAATGTAAACTCGCCTTAAGTAACAGTTTCAGGCACATTCGCTAAAGGCCTAGTACTGATAAGTAGCCACGGTGAGGGTAAGTGGTTTAAAGATTTAGCTGTCATGTAAATCTACCAGAAGATTATATTTGAATTAGAACTTTGTACTTGAAATTTAGATAGGGTACTTGAAATAAGATAAGAAATTTAGATAGGGTACTTGAAATAAGATAAGAAATTTAGATAGGGTACTTGAAATAAGATAAGAAATTTAGATAGGGTACTTGAAATAAGATAGATGTACTTGAAATAAGATTTGAAATTTAGATAGGGGGCAAATAGCCTCATCTTTGTAATAATTTTACAAGATAAGTCATCGATTTACTTTGAGTTGAAATTCTTTCTAAATTTGGCTTAATAAATTTTATTTTAATTTGTGTTGAACGTTAAATAGTTGTCAAGATCGATAACTTGCCAATACGTTAAAATAACTTTTTCAGTCAGCAGTTATGTTTAGTTATTAGTTAGTTAATTACTAGTTCGTTAACAAGTTGATGTCATATCATTGTATTTTTTCTATATCCTTACAAATTTTCTTAGCATTTCTTTTCCTACAACTTGAATTAGGAAGTCGCTGAAACTTTTTCCCCAATAGCCGGCTATTTACTTTGAAGCAATTTGTTGGAAATCGTATTGACCTTTCATCTGTTTCGTAACCGACAGCATTGCCCAAGGTATACTGGATTGGGGTAGACTCTGATACTCTGGTACTAGCAATTAGCCTTTACTAAATGCTACTAGACCGTCCAGGAAAACCAAGTCGTTGAAATATTTTACCGTAATTTGTATATAATGATGACAGAAACATATCTTCCTTTAGTTCTGGAGATGTCATATCTAAGGGTTGTCATTAATACACTAAGTTTCATATAAAATTGTAAGCAAAGCAACAACCTTCCGTTTACCGTATATTTTAAGCAAGACTCTATTGATTTCGAGGTCAAACGAGCACGTCTCTCATCATCAAGAGGAAAGGAGTTACCTTAAGCTTTTATTACTAGAGTTTACATTAAGCTTCTATTTTTTAATTCCATTTATAATTTATTTTTTATATTTTTTGTATTTATTTTTTAATTTACAATTTGACATTATTTAAATTTATTATTATATTTTAACTTATTTTAACTTATATTTATATTTTAACTTTTAA
>KK114406.1:699027-744018 GCA_000611955.2 Stegodyphus mimosarum
ATTTTTTACTATTTAATACTATTATTTATTAACAATTAATTATATTTTTAATATTTATTTATACATTTATTGTATTTTTATGCAAGCAGTTTTATTTCATCAAAAGCAAGACGCAGTCGTTTGTCATTGAGCATTTAACTATAAGCTTAGCTAGATCATTTTCCTTAAAGTTCTGTGTAACATTTATAGACTGTTACAAAATTCTTAAAAGAACGTCCGTAAAGTACTTAACTTTCATGCAGAAACACCTTTGAAATACATAACTGGAAAAAACGTGCACAAATGTTAAAAAGATAAAATGCAAATTCTCCGAAAAACGCTAAGCACGTAAATAAGTATCAGTTTAACATATATAATTATGTTGCCAAAATACACGTTCCTAAATTAGATAAAATCACCTCAGTGCCTTAATTACTTCCCTATCGTCCATAAAATGGAATTAAAGAGAGCTAGGAGCTGTCCGCAAAATGGATCCAGATCCCTTACCTTAATTCAATGCTCACTTTGGCCACATAGCCACTAACATTACTTTATGAAATGGTCGGTTACGTGATAGATACGATTGTCTCCGGGCGCATCTAATAAAGACGGCGATTTGCTCCATTGATGGATGACGTCATGATCATAATAATTATGGAGGAGATATGACGTCACTGTCCGACCTGCCACTCTCTGCTCAGGCTCGGCCGCTGCAGTGATATGAAACATTCAATTTCTGCGATAGGGCCACAGCAACTGACCTTGACTAATGGGCAAACGGCCTCGCTTTGGTCATTATTTCAGTAAAAGGGAGTGTGTAGAGATGGGAATATTTCCTATCCCCCACACTAATTGTGATAAAGTGTATTATACTCTGATGCATATCCTGTGTTATACTATGTTTGTAATAATGAGTTTTGCGATAGAACTAGAAACTTTAACTCAAATATTATGTGATTTACATTAAAAAAGTGATACTAATCAGATCTTGCAAAATCATAAAATATTAATATTTGGAAAAGGTAAGTCTCGTTATCTTCATCACCTTCTATTTTCAAACACTACCAATTGCATAATCGTGCAAATATTAGGAAAAAAGTATTGTTACAAATGAGCGAAAATTTTGTTATTTCCTTCTCCCTCCACCAACTACGACAACAAACTGCAGTCTTAAACAAACTTCAGATCACAGTAACACTTCGAAAAGTTTAACATAAAAAATTTTTGCAAATATTCAAAAATTTAAAGATATAAAAATCGTAAGATTCAAGAATAATCTCATACTGGTATGCGAATTTTAGTTAAAACGGTGAAACAGATTCAGGTTAGGTCATATTATCTGAACCTGGAAAAGCAAACACGAATTATCTGCCTAGAGATAAGGATGCCTTCATGGAGAACTTTCTAAGGAAAACTGGCTCCTATTCACGTTAAACGTGGGAAAAACCACGAAAACTAACCATGAAGCCAGCCCGTTCATGTGAGATAGAACTCTCAGTACAATTTTAACCATTTGGCCAAGTGCAAAGAATACCAATGGGTTCGTGCACCTCATCCGAAATTTGTAACTTCTCTTCTCACAAGAATATAAATTTCAAATATCACTTACTAATGATCAACATAATTATTTTTCTTACATTTACAGATATGTGGATGGCATTATTACAATCAATAACTTTAATAAAATAGAAGAAGCAAATATCTATCCCGCAAGCCTTAACAAAACTAGTCCACAGCAATAAGAAATTGTTTACCTTGATTTACAAATTTTAAATTACAAAGGTATTAGAATCTACGATAAAAGAAGAGATTTCAATTTTCGCACCATTAAACTTATAAACTGGAATTCCAACACAGCTAAGAAATTATAATTGATACTATTAATAACCAAATTCTTAGAATCAAAAACGTTTGCGATGAAACAGATTATCTTCAAGAAACCAAAACTTTATTAATATCCTCATAGAAAATCAAATTCCAAAACTCACAATTTCACACACCTTAAAAAAAGCTGTCATTAAATTATGTTTTAGATTACTTGTTTACAATGAAATGATATTTTTTACTCAAATCTGAAAAGAAGTTCACTGGTGGATGACTTTAATGAGTAATTTAAAGTGAATATGTAATTAAAAATCTCTTTTTTTTCTTTGAATTCGGCTAGGATTTAATAAAAGTAATATTCATTACCTACGTTATGGCTTTACTACTCAACAAAATTTTCAATTTCTTACGATGTTTTATAGCTCGAATACACGAAGAATTTCTACCTTTTTAATACTTTATTTCGTTTTCTTATCTTTTGGCCAGTTTGGAAACCAAGATTGTAGAAATACATCGCCATCTTCGATGCTTCTGTTAAAAGACTTGTATCAGAAAACGACGCCATAATTCGCCCAGTTACCTTCTTTCTAGTTAACACATGTTAACACCCCACATTCCAGTTGAGGTACCAATTGAATAACACCTAGTAAGCGCGGGCTGTTCAATTGTTTTTAGTTCCTTCCTATTCGACCTCCACTGGCTTTATCAGTTTGGTTCTTTTTCCTTTTTTCGTAAACCCCCAAGCAGGATTCATCTAAATTCTGGCAACCCAATCGACATCAATCTTTCAAGCAACTGAAGCAGTCTGTTGGCATGGAGCTTTTACTAAAGGAATAATTGTCTTATTTTTTCATAATTTTCTTTGTTTTCAGTTTTAAAAAATGTTTCATAATTAACTTTGGTCGCTACAGCAGTTTATGATTATCTTTTGACATAAATTTAAAATTCACAAAAAGTTTAATTTTTTGAGTAATTGAGCCAGTCCTTGTATTAGGCTTTATAGAATTCGATTGACCAATTTATTTTTCAATTTTGAATAAAAAAAAATTGATTCATTAAATCTTGATTTAGAATTTTTCTTTTTTGATTTAATTTAGTTTGTTTTTCCCTTTTTAAGGTTTTTTATTTTTAGCATTTGCATATTATCATTGGTCTAATTTGAGTATGAATGCATATAGGGAGAAGATTTGAACATTTGAGAACTATTCTAATTTTGTTTTAAAATGAAGGTTTGTTACTAAAAAGCGGTTTCGAGTATCAAATGATTCAGAGGAACGAAACATGTATTCGGAATTCCTTAATCTACTTGGTTTTAGGCTTCAAAACACTTTTCCCTTGACAAGTTCTGTTTTAAGTGTTAAACAGAGGAGATTAATAAAAAAAAATATTTTGTTATGTTGTGTATAATGTTCTGTAATTTTTTAAAAATTCTCTTTTCCCATTTTAATTTTCGTTTAAAGATTCCGTTTTTGAAAGTATTATTAATTTGAGTTTATTCAGTTTGATAACTTTCACCCGGAGAAGGAAGGTTAAACCTTTTTATTACAGATATTGCAGAGACAGAATTTTATTCATTTTCGTTCCGATCTTTACCTTTTGATTTTCGTAATTTTCAATCTAGCAGCACACGCGCAGATTCATCTCTTTGCATTTTTAATTTTTTAAAACTTCATTAAGGACTATTTTCAAGAGTATATATATGCAATGTATTTAACGTTCAACTGTATTTGCTGATTTTCAGCTTGAAACACTCTCACACATTTTTTATTAATTTAATTTTTAAAATATCTCTAATAAACTGCAACTGGATACTTATTAATATATATAATACAAATACTTTTTCGAGGAATCAATACATCTAAAGAAATTGTTACAGAGATTAAGTTACAGACTGTTTACATAGTAGCTATCATGTACTTTCTCAACTGTTTTTTTTATCTCGTTAACTGAACTGATTATTGTTTAATGAATTAATTATGAAAAATGTTTATCTTTGTTTGGTTATTTGCATGAGCACAGTGTTTTGTAATTGTATAATTTATAATTTTATTTTCCCTAAGAATTTTTTATCATTGTTATAATATGAAAACTGAGATCATAATCTATACCTACCTGAATGGCAAAAAGTGTAAATAACTTCTAAATAATGAAGTTCTCATGCAGTCTATATTATAAAAACTTCTCAACTATATCCATAAAAACTTTCATGAAATGCATTTTTAGTCAAAAGTAAAATACTCAGTTTCGAACGTCGCTGCTGATTACGCATAAAGACTAGGTTTAAAAATTTTAAACTTAAGAAAGCTCCAAACCCATAAAAATGTAATTTATGTAAATTAGGTATGTAATTGCATGTCACTTCCAGGGCAAACGACTCATTTTTGCCTTAAAATTTGAAATCGCGGTCCACTTCAACAACAATTTCTTCTATCCTTTCTCTCATCTCGCACATAGGATAAAAAAAACAGGTAATTTAAAATTCTAACTTTAATTTGAAAGAGTCCCTTAACTCTTCATTTTAATTTGGTATTTTCCCTTTTATATCCTAAAGAGAATGGTTGCTTGTAATGGATCTCTCTGGAATGCATTATTTCTAAATAGATTCATGCCATATGACTCTTACGTAACACTCGTGTTGCAGATGGTTTTGAGAACTGAATTTGAAACAGCCAGTCCTGAAACTTCTAACTGCCAATAGGAAATTTGGTAACCATAACTTTTTCTTTTCTCTTCTAGGCTTTCTTTCTGAATGTGTCGCATTCCTGTTCTTACTTGCTTACTGTTAAGATGTCTCCGCTTACCTTTCTCCTTCATTTATTATATTATCATACGATGTGGAACAGAAAAAATGCCGTTAAAAACGAGCTCGCATATTGTGTCCAATGCCATGTTAATTCTTATAGAATATATTTCTCAAGAATTTTGCCGAGAATTAAAGAGTTAAATCGGCACAATAGCCAACACTTGACTGCAAGTACGTATTTACGCATCAAGAACGCATCGACCTATCTTCCTTTATGATACCTTCATTTTCCAGATTATATATATATATATATGTATACAGATAGAGAGAGAACTATACATATAAAAGGAAGATATAAGATGTAAGATACAAGAAAATACTATAGCTGCATTAAAAACTAATTAGCGATCTCAGAATTAATATTCTAAATTTGGTGATCTTCCCCTAAATTCATCTGTTCCCTCAAATTCGAGATTTTTCTAAGTTACGTAACGCTGCTTGATAAAGGCAACCAAAACTAATACTAACCAATCATAGCTTGTCTCTAGAATCGCACCTACTCTGGTACAAACAATCGAGCTAATTACGTTACCCTCTTTTCCTAGTTTCTACCTTGCTAATGGCTCCTCGCTTTGCTTCCCCGTCTAAAAGGATGTCGCCCCTGTTAACTGGTGTATATGAGAAATTAATGTAATTGTTTATGATCAAAAAGTGTACTGTCAGCGAAGAATGCTTCTAATGTGCTTTGAAATAAAAGTGGTAATTAGCTGAACTTAGATTATGTCAACATCTTCTTCCATCTTCGGATTATGTCAACATCTTCCACTCGACTATTGAAAGCTGATAAAAGTAACGGTGGTAACTGCGTATCAAAATATTCCATCATCGGTCACGACGACAACTGCAGCTGATTTCCTCTTCTATGTTTCCCGAAATTATTACATATATATATATATATATATAGTTATTAAATATCATGTTCCATAAACTATTAAATTCAATTCAACAGCAATATTGCAAAATAATTTTTAAAATGAGAACATCTTTAGAATTTCTGATACGCAGTCTCACGCGCTGGAGATAAAAATGTTTTTTCTGTACAGCGTTGCCAATGCTGTCTTTGAAGTCCTTGAGGTTGTTAATCAAAAATTCGTTAAAGTTTTATAAAATATGAAGTCGGTAATAAAATAAATTCCAGATTTCATATTTGGGCTTCCAGATGCCCATATTCGGTGCGAAACGTTCAATATTCAAAATTTGATGGCTCTACGTACCGTTTATCACAATGCGAGAAACATATATACATTTATGCAGATTCTTCGTTATTTAATTTCTTTAATAACAAAGCGATAATATTTGGTGGCAATAATTTAAAAGTGAAACAACACTTTTAGCGAATCGACGTAAAATGCCAAAACGAAATTAATAGTCTTTCTGGGCAAATTTCCCCTTAAAAAATATTTTTTAAATTAAAAATGTATCTCAAAAGTGTATAAATAGTTCAATTTATGCAGTTATTTAAAATTAAAAACAACATTAATTTTTAATTATTATTGCAGGATTTAATTATTGAACTAATTAGTAGTCATTATTTTGCTTGAAAAGTTTAGAACTGATATTTGATATTACGATTTGAAATATACAAATCGCCGTCTATTAAAGTCTAATAAACTCAAATATGTTTGGAACGAACGTGATTTTAATAAGCAGCGTGTATTTTATATATTATATAGTTTATGTTTGTTAATTTTATCAACTGTAAATCAAGTATGTTATCGTAAAAAAACTAGAAAAATTGCATTAAAAGCTCATAAAATGGAATGTGTTTGTTTTGCACCTAATAGGAAAAATAAAATCTATAGAGAGTATAACTTCAGTATTTCTGTTTTGATATTTTCAGTCAATAAAATTACAGAAAGAAAATGACTCCACACAAATATCAATTCAAAGTCTTTATAATGTAAAACGCAAATAAATAAATGTCAGTATTCAGCACTGTTATACATGTTACAGAAAACATTAATTATAAATGTTAATTAAATTATATTCTAAACTGAATTTCGGAGCAAGCCAAATACAGTGGCATAAAAAAATTATTGCACTTCATTTTACATCAATAGGCACAGAAAAGAAAAATTCATATTTTAGAAACGGTCTGGAATCTAATATACAAACACATTATAAGCAATAATTTTCCTGCCGTTCTGATGATTCTGATTCATATATCTGAAGCAGAAGATAAATAATTCGTTACAAAGCGAGATAAATTAAGTTTTTATTTCTTGGAAATATACTTAGGTTTCGAAGAGTAAATTTAAATAAATCAGCAGTTTAAATTTAAAATAAAAAAGCAATAATTTTTGTCCACTGTGTTTGTTAAGCATCCGCTAACTGAAATTTTTTATTTTGAGCATGGATGATTTTGTTTCATTTATTTTTCTTCAGAAGCTATAGCGTTTATTGCCTTTTTACATCCATTTCAGAATGCAGAAGTTCACTTGCCATTGAAGTCTTACAACAGCACATATTTGACCAAGAAATTGACAGTTAATATTTCAATACGGACATTCAAAATATGACACATAAGCACAAACCAATAAGAGTGTTGGGCACAATAACAAGTGTACATAATTTTCTGTCCTTCATTTCCTTGAAACTTCGTGGTCCTTGGTTTTATTGTCAATGTTTCACTATATATTTTTCATATCACACTCACACACACACAATTTTTTACAAAAGAGGATAAGTCAACACGTTACATCAAGTAACGATTACTGGCTATCGCATAGAATTTGATTCAGGATTCAACCCACTTCTTTCTTTAAGGAGTATCAGAAAATATCTGATCACAAAATTGAAATATACAACAACTTTGTACAACAGTACACCAAACAGAAAACAGATGTATTTTTACGTCACCTCGGCTAACAATATATTGAAATCTGAATGCCTAAAGGAAAGGAAACCTTTGAACTTACATGCGGTTGTAGTTAACCGCATGCAAAATAATAAAAACGAGAACTATAGGTGATGAAAATATGATTAATTTCGTTATCAGCATTCACACGATTGTTTTTAGCTGTGAAAAATCTGAAATCCTATAACAATGTTAAAAGAAGTAACGAAATAGTTATTTTGAAAAAATCATCAGATAAAAAAAATTTAATCTTCTAAATGTTGAATTAAATATCCACAAATATAACTCTGATAAAGAAATGCATAGATGAGAACTTAAATATTTACCCATTATTATTAGATATGGAAATATTTATGAATTACTAATTTTATTGAAGTATTCTATGATTATAAAAAATTGCAGAACGAAATTATTTTACATATTTCTGTATAAATGTTAAGCAATACATTCACAATTTTAAAATTTAGTAAATATCCTAGCATTAAACAGATCATTTACATACATGCAAGAGGTTCTTTAAAATAAATTCTTGTGAAGAAAAGAATTTATTTTTCAGTAAAAGATTCCATTACACTTAGGACAGCCGGCTATTTTCGAAAGAAAAATGCCAATGAGAACAAGCAAATTCTAAGATAATTCCACGTTGCTAAATAATTTTTATTGCATTATTCGCTATATCCTATCTTACTTGTCTAACTGTCCAGAAACTAACTTTTAACAATTAAAAATGCTGTATAAAATATTAGTAAATATTGTGTTTTAAAAACATGAATAAAAAATAATAATATTCTTTTTCACTGAATTCTTTATTTTCTTTTGCAAAGAAGTCTTTCAAATCAAATAATTACATTAATTTTATTAGTTTTATAGTAAAATTCCAAAATTCTGAAATAAATATGAATTTCAAAAGACATTTTCTGCAATATTTACAAAGAACTTAAAGAAAAGTTAACTTAGTAGCAGAAATAATATAAAAAAAATGTACAGAAATAAAATCTAGAATACATTATTTGATTTGAAAAATTTTTTAAAAATCTTATGTAAAAAGATACAAAACATTAAAAATGTGCAGAAAGGAAATGACTCCACACATATAATTCCATTCCTAAAAAATTTCTTTATAAGCCAAAAGAAAAAAAAATCTAAAACTTTATTATAAACACCGAAGTAGAAATTTTAGTTGCACTAAAGGCTTCAATTTTCATGCATTTAAAAACAATTTACCTGCTCTAGTAACGGTTATTATAAGTTAAAAACCTTAAGACTTCTGTAAATTTAGTTCCCAAAAATTAAACAAGCTGTACTACAATAAGACAGTATAAATTATAACTACAAAGAATATATTGTATTTCATATCATTTACAAATAAATTATTTAAAGAAGTATTAACTATGCTCACAGCATACAAACAAATTATAATTGCAAAAATTTCTAAAAATATAGTCCGAATCTCAAAAAAGGCCTCGTGTTTGAGCCAAATATATTATCGAGGAATTTTTAAACGAATAATTATAAGAAATTCAGCGCTTTATGAATTTACAAAACTTAAAATACTTCATTGAGAATACTTAAATCTTTGCATTTAAATCATATTATAACAAGACAACAGTATAGGAAAAAATGAATCAGTCAAAAGAAAAGATTATTTTACAAGCAAAATATTTCATTTTTATAAATAACAGAATTTTAGGCAAACAGACAGCTTTGATATTATGTTCGACATCATGCAAAAATTAATACTTTTGTATAAAACACCTTGTATTACTAAAGATAAGGTAACTATTAAACTGCTTCCTTATAATTAAAGCAGTCTAAAAGTCCACTTGCCGAGTTTTATTTCTTAATTGCAGTTTTTGGTTATTTTAAGCTATTTTCACTACACATGGTTTGCCTGCTTATCAACTACAAATTCACAGTTCATGATATGTCTACGAAATCAGAGTTTTAATTTATTAGGAAAGCAGAAAGGTATGGTATGTCTTGCATTAAAACCAATAGTAATAGAATGCCTTTAAAAAGCAAGTTTTATGGGGGTTGACGGTATTATTTCTTAAAAAAGCCAACAATAACGATAGTTAAAAGAAATAATCATTAGTAATTAAAAAAGGCTAGATTTAGTTTACAGTATAACATCGAAGATGTAAACGAATTGATACAAAACGATTTATGAAATTACATCACACATCGCCTTTAAAATTCATACTGACTGAAATTCTTTGAAATGTGGTTAATTAATATGTCGCTTTATAGTAATGAAAAGTTATTAAAAATCTATCAGAAACGAATCTGTCAGCTGAAAAAAATATTAGTCAAATTTTTAAGCTCCGGTCGTTTAATTTTAAGATTTAAATGCAGGGGGGGAGAGAAAACAGAATTTTTACACAACTCTTTTGTTGGTGGGGGACGGAAAAGAAAATATCTGTACAATTACAGAGAAAACAAATTGCACCCTATAAACGCTTCATAGAATTAGATCAGTGGTGGAATTCAAGCATTTTTCGTAGAGTGGACTTCCTAAGCATTTAAATTTAGCGAACCAACTATTAAAAATTAAATTTTTACTTTTATTTAGTAGCTCATTTTATCGTTTACTTAAGTAGCGAATCGAATTTTTTAAATTTTGAATTCCACCACTGATTAGTATCCTACAGCAATTGTGTAATTGTCGGTTTTGTTTATTATGTATAAATTATAAAGGAACTAATTATTATATTGCCCTTTCATTTAAAGATACTACGTTTTCAAATAGTGAGCAGTTAATGCATAGCTTAAATTAGTCGCTTTGAAATGAATAAAGGTAATAATTATGTGAAACCTATAACAATCTTTCTAATACCTAGCAATTACACTTGGATTGTCTTTTCAAATTGTTCTTCCTTTGCGAAACTTTTCTCATAACTTTCTCTCAAAGAAGAATTTTTTGAAACGAAAAATGTTCTGAAAGAAAATTTCTTCATTTTCAAAACTTCTGCCATAGAAATAAAGAATTTTTAAGCAATCAATCTAAAAATTAACAATGTTAATATAAAAAATAACAATGTTTCTATATTTCATATTTATTATATCTGCAACATGATGTCGTACATAAGATATTTAAGCTGAAAAAACTATACGTAGTATCACACTGAGAAATAAATCAGTTTTAAACACAGTCAAACAACTCCCAACAAATTTCACATAAGACAATGCCCACGAAATCACAATAAACAATGTATACGACACGTATCTTCAAATTTGGGCTAACTGTAGTAAATGTACATCAAATTTTATCGACCTGCAAAGAGAAAATTTACAACTCATATATTATTAAATGGCCACTTATAGCAATAAATTCTTTGTCTATATAATTAGGAGGAATAAAAACCTAAAATTTATTCACAAACATGTTCAGGTCCATGTGTCATAACAACTCAACTTTTAAAAACGCAAAAATTCACAAAAACATAAATTATGACTGCACAAAAAAAGAGAGTTTGTTTCCTTTCTCCGAAATATACGAACATTCCTTTTTCTCTTTTCCTTTTTTCAATATTTTACACGAAATTTAATTTTGAATTCACTAAAGTTTTTGGAGCGGAGCTTCGTTTGGCTCTCATATACACATCATCGCAAACATTAAACCATCAGTTCTGTGAATGACTTCTTTGCAACAGGTAACATACAACCCATTTAGAAGTCTGTTATATGCGACAATCAATTCTGATAACAATCGGTATGATATGTCTGGGAAGAGCAATTTGTTATCATGGAAATATCTGCTCGTTATGTTACAGTAATATATACAACATGCAGCCACCTCAAACATGATAGATACATACTGTTACGTTAAGTTCGGTAACTTATAACAATTACCTTACCTATTTCTATTCGTTGCATATTTCGAGACACTTGCATAGAGAAATTGTGATGGTTTAACACCTTAGCATTACACGTCTTAAAGCGAGTTAGTAGTAATATTAAATAAATATTAAGTAAAATATTAAAATGTGTCAAAGATACGATATCACCTTTTTAATTTTTGATTACTAAAATATATTTTTTTAATTCTTAGAAACACTTTCAAAACCCAAAAATGAAATCTTTAAACAAACTGATTTTATTTAGTATCGAAATTTATTAAATTCATCATTTCCCTATTAAATACACTCATTTTTAGGGTTAAATGAAAGTATATAAAATATAGAGTCTTCGGTACTTAGTGATCTAGCAAGAAGCATTTGTAAACATTTAATTACGGCATTTAATGCTATTTTAAACACAAATGAGCCTTATAATGCAACAATGAGCCTCATTGTACAGTTTTCCATAGCCCTGGTTTCATCAGATGATTTATTTTACAAATTTAGAGTACACCGCTAAGCATATTAATGTAAAAAATTTAAGTATCACAAGACTTTAACAAATTGTAAAATCAAACAGAAGTTATAAAGATGATGAATAATTTTAAGTTTCCTTTACAATGCAACTGCAGAAAGAAATATCTAAAGCACATCAGTAATGAAAGTAGCTAACACGAGTTTTTTTCACGATTCATTTCTTGTAATGCGATAGAAAATTAAAACGCTTCCAATGGGCATTGCAAGCTGTAATTGCTTATCAAAAATTCTTTCGAGAATAACAGTAGAAAGCAATAATGGCATAAAAATCAGATGTACCGTAATTACTTTTTATTATTACAAATTTAATGACTCACGAATATATCAATTTGTACCTGATGCAGTGGGCAATGTTTTACGCGTCACGGTCGCGTAAAACATTGGGCGTTTTGGTTTAATCGGGGTAAATTTAACTTATAATACGGGGCCTACAGTAAACAAATAAGTTATGAAGATTCTAGTCATTCTTAATGTTCTTTTGGCTAAAAAATTCAAAAATGGTGTCAAAAATTACGGATGATATAAGATCCTCCCCACAAATTCGTTTTTTATCTTATAGGAGGTTGTTAATACATATTTATTGCAATTACAATATGCAGTTAAAACAATTTTAAAGAAATATCAATGAAAAAATTTAATATATAAACAATGGATTGAAAACATGTTATTTATGAACATTTGAAAGTACTCCTCTCACATGACCTATCGAGCATTACAGGCTGTGATAGTAACAATCCCGGAGATTATGCGTGCTATTATGAAACAGATCACTTCATAAGCAAACATAGCTCATATGCTACTATCCCAATGGATAAGTTGACCTGACCACGGCACACAGCATGCTTCTCACGTGCATAAAATGTAGTAAAAATGAAGGGAGAGATTTTAAACTATTTCGGATGCTTCATGGTAAACAGAGATACTCTACTATCCTGTTTCCCTTCCGAATGAGACAACAGAAAAAATATCAACAATCGAAGTAAAATCACTGGCCACTATGAAAATCTTTTCAATGTAGCATCAAAAACATTTTACATTAAGGCATTATTTGAAATTCTTTAACAACTACTACACATATAAAACTGGATTTCAAGAAACAGTTTTGTGGAAGCATAGACAAACAGTGGAAATTAAATACCTCTGCGAAGTTATGTCTTCATTGACCAGATATTAAGAAATGAATGTTGGATGAAAACACTAAACTTATCTTGAGTAAAGTTGGAAAGGAAATTTAGAGTACCCTAGAGAATGTCATGATTAAATTTTAACGTAATAATAAGAAGACTAACTATGTTTTTCAATAAAAGTTACGTTACTAAAATTCGAATTTTTAGGTTGTTCAATGAGTGAAAGATTTTTTTTGAACTCATATCTACACTTTTTCTAGATATATCTTCGTGCTTTAAGTTACAAGCAAAGAAAATGTTCCGTATAATTAACATGTTAAAGAAATGGAAAGAAGGTATTAATGCACTGGTAGAGTGCTAACAAATTTACAAAATCATTGCTGGATGCTGCAACGCAAAAATGTATCATCACATAATAGAAAGAACAATATGGATTTTAAAAACAAAGGACAAAGGAAACATAAAATTTTTAACAAAAATTCCCTTCTACACAAATATTTGCACTTTAAATACTTCTTCTGTTTATATAAATATAGCAATTTAACTTATAAAGTATTTCTACTAAAAAGTACATATATCTTGCAATTGAACTCGTATTCAGTTTTTTTCCCATTATACAATCTTGCAAGATATAAGGGTTTATAAGTACGTAGATCAATCAAGAACTGAGCAATGCAAAGGAATGAAACGTGTGAAGGAATGAAAAAGAAGATTAACGCCTTTTCCTGCAGCTCAAAAAATATAAATTCAGTACAAATTTAAAAAAAAGAATTTTCAGAAACTCGAATTTTACAGGCCTGTGTTAACTCGTAAGTTAATCAATCTGCAATTACCACATAAATTAGTTAACTTGTGAAAATTACTGTTATTTAAATGTAACAAGCGCTCTGATATTATTCTATAAGAATATCTTCGTAGCGTACTTCTAAGAGTAAAACAACAAACAGTAAAAACAACAGCCAAATGTACACATATTTCATCAGGTTAGTAAATCTTCTCCCCACGAAAGAGCTAAAATGATATAAAATAACTTGCATGCTTACCCCACCTTTTATTATGTTGTCATAACAGTTTATAAAAAGATATTTCTTAATCCCAACAGGACTAGACAGCTGATCTCTAAGACTAGTCGTAAAAGCTCCTAATTAAATTTCTCACGAATAAAAAGAGACACTGGTATTCTGGAAGAAAACAAGGAACAGGGTTTATACAAATCACTCCTTGTGACTATTCCAATGACGACACGTTTCTGAACTGAAGGTTTATTTGTTTGCGATGATTTCAACTTGTGTTCGAGCACAGAGCTCCTCAATCCATTGATTTTAAGGTTTACTCTTGACTACCAACATCCGAGTTGACTCACGAACAAGCGGTCCTTGAATCATAAATTGGTCTAATATCACCGTATGCTCCACTGTCATCATTAGGGTGACGGTTGGGGACGTTATTCGTTTGGAACTTGTCACTGCCGCCCGTGGATTTGGGGGCTCTGCTGCTTGCGGACCGGCCAAATGTATTCCTTAAGTCGGTAGAACCCTTTCGACCAGGGACGAAAGGACTTCTGTGCCGGCTCCCATCAATGGTAAACGGTCCCACATCGTCGATAGAGGCATAAATGTTCTCTGGAGGAGGTGGTGTTGGCGGGCGGCCCCCACCTAGTGCATGATGAGGATAGGGGTGGTAACTAGCACCTCCTCGGCCACCTGTGGACGAAAACTCAGTAGCTGATCCAGACCGCGTCCTCGATATGGATGGAAGGGGCGGCTGAGCAGGATATGGGCTCTCGACTGTAAATAGAACCCCACTACCACCCGCTCTGCAAGAAGGTGGTACAGGAAGCGACCTTGAGCTCATAGGTGCAACGGCTGGCATAGTGGCGACTCCACTATTCGGAGGAGGCAATTTGAAAGATAACTCCCGCAGTAAAGCTTCAGGTATACGACCTGCTTGCTGACCTCCAGGTGACACAACCTGCGGATTATAGAGAGCAGAAATAACTCCGGAGGATGTATTTGGGCCTTGTCCGACAGATCTGGGATTCGTCGCCGCTGGGTATGGTGGTGGTGGGGGCGAATTGGAGGCAGATCTCGAAGAAAGTGGCATGGCTCTTTGTTGCTGCTGTTGTTGCTGCAGCAGTGCAGGAATGAAGTTTAGGGAAGAACCCATTGCCCTTGCCGATGGGTACTGACTTTGTTCAGATTGTCCCATGTCACCTGATGGCGACACACATGAGTTACCGTCCGTCAGCCCTTCTGGGTACGTAAAGTCTGGCCCCAACATACTCTTGTTGAGGTAATAATTTTGTTTCGCTTGGAAACTATTGCTAGGATGACCGTCTTTGTTCCTTTCTAAAGAATGAGTTAATTTATTTTGTCCGGTGGCTATATCCAGACTGCGGAAATTTCCTTTCACAGCCCTGCTTTCTGAAGGACTACCATCACTGCAAAACCTTTCACTGGAGCCAGTGACCGCATCCGGATATAAGTCACCTCCTGTGGATCCTTGCAAACTGCTCGTTGCAGAACATGGTTGGCTTTGATCCATGTCTGCATTTAAGGGATATTCGCCTGCAACACTCAACTCATCCTCTGCGAATTCATCTTCACTGGCAACCGTTCGACCTTCCACTTCACTATCCTCGATGTCGGAGTCATAACTACGACCACTTGGCTTATTGTCATCGGATGTTGCACTAACTTCTTCATAAATAGGATGGAACTGTTGGTCTTTCTTCTTATTTGAGTGATGGTGGCCACTGCGATGGTGATGCTGTGGTCCTCCGTGATGCTGACGATGCTGACGAATACGCTCACCGGGTGCTTGTTGGTGTTGGGCAGTGTTGTTGGCTGATGTAGGGATAGTAAAGTTGGTCCTAGTCAAGGGATCAGCATGCGACTGAACGTAGTTGCCATATTTCACGTCAAGTAGCTGAAAAGAAAAAGGAAACTTAAATACATGCTCATGTTTCTAGATAATATAGCATTTTCTAAATAGCTTATTCATAGCTAATATAATTATAAATAGCTTATTCTAAGCTTATTCTACGTTTGTAATAAATAAAACCAGAAGTTTCTTAACTTTTAATAAGGATATTATCAATAAACATACTGCTATGATTTAACTCTGGTTTACAAAATTTAAGGGAAGAGGAAAAAATTATAAAACTACAAAGATAGTATTAAAAAATATTTGCCTGAAATGAAAGCATGGAAAAACTGAGTAATTAACAACATTGAAGCAAACATAACAAGCAACATTTTATGATAAAGACGTTTAAATTATTAGGCGAATAATTCATTTTAGTTCTCAGTCTGGTTAACATAAGAGAGGCCAGAATATTTTAGAAATTTGATGTTAAAATTAATTAATATTTTAATTAAAACTGGGTTATTTCGGCGACACAACAAAGCGATCTGCGTTATTAAAAATACATTCAATTTGGAAGATATTGCGTTTTTGAAGGGCCTTTATAATGAGAGCTAAAGGTATTTACAAAATTTAGTTAAATTCCTGTAAAAAGAAAGCATGAATAAAATGAACAGTTTAACTAAAATACATTTGTAACAAAGTGCTTAATTATGTGGGTTATTAAACTGAAATAGCAAATCTCTTTCTATTTCATATTAGCAATAAAGAAAGATTTACATAAGAGTCTCAGCTAGCATTTCGATTTTTTATATTAATTATTTTAAATAGCATCAAATACTCATTTATAGCATAGATTAATTGAGCATATATATGCGCTTTGCAAGCTTTCAACCCCTGAAGAAATAAATAATTTGAAAACAAAATTGCTTCACACACAATACACAAACTGTCAAACCACCATTAATAGATACTTCATTTTAGCGTCTCCATTAATGGATTATTCTTGAATCCCACATTCTCGAAGCAGAAGTTTCAAGCACTTCCATTTCGTAGGCATTCCCTGATTAAAGATCCGTAAATGTCGGCTAATGGAAAGTTCGTTATATATACAGAGAGACAAAGAAAGGAGAGCATAAAATAATTATATAATAATATTACTAACGACTTGTATATTTTTCCATAACTTTTGCTAACACAGGTAGTTTGCTGTAGGTTTCTTTGCTCTGCAGATTCTTCAGATTTTGTAGTTTTAACAAATCTCGGAATGCACTTTGAAATTTATTACAGCGTTACAAAGCACATATCAAACCAGCTGTTTTCTAATACTCAGATAAATCTCTGCATCAGAAATTGTAACCTTCTCTTATAACACTTTCTACTTTAAGAATTTGGCTGTTATTCGTAGAGGTATTTCTATTTTAGATATCATGACTTTCTTATCGATAGATAAGAAAACATACACAAGCTACATATATAAAATATCTCAACAAATACACCTAATAAATGCTGAAACTTCTGTTTCGCAAAAAATTCCAACCGCATACTTGAATACGAAATTCTTTCTAACAACACTGGGAGAACTACCATTTCCTCGCTCAGGAGATATTTTATCTGCGAGAGAAAAAAACGTAAATCAACTTTTCAAACAAACAAACCGGAAAGAAGTACGAGAGGGAGGTGAGGAACGACCAGAGGAAGCTCATTCCTCTCTCCCGATGGCCCCTCGGACCCATCTTTCACTTCGCTGACCTGGGTGCTTGGAGGAACTGCCGCCCAAAAATCAATAACAAAGGTAAGGGCGGCCAAAGCTCCAACTCCTGGCTTTTGGACGCGGCCCAAAAATCGCGTCCAAAAACTATCCATCAAGTGGAAAGGATGTCTTGTCAAGACCGCTGTTTAGCAGCACTGGAGACGACTGCTCTTGCATAACCTGATATCGAGAAGTTACTTATGATACTGCATATTCTCAGTGTCAACGTCAACGTTGATGATAAAGAAACACTATACAATACACCAGCTACAAATATAGTTAAAATGTTGTTGGAAAAAAATTATTTTTGAAAACAGTATTTGAACTACCGCCATTATATAAAGCTACTCATACCTGCCGACTTCATAAGTAAAATGAAATCACATTATGAAACGGGAAATACAGACAGTTTGGTGGCATCAAATGTTTCGGATATTCCTGAAAATACTATGGTTACCTGAAACTAGGAAATTTAGGTCATGTTTAACCTTTGACTGGTATGTCTTAAGTAGTAAAGGACCCAGTATTACCTGATTATTACTTTTACTACTTGTCCGAAGAGTAGCAAGTGTACTGCAGTACCTCGATCATTCTGAGGAAACGTACAAAGCACATTTTTTCTTAGAGTTACTACAACTTGCTTAAAGTAGTATTTATAGCCATTTATTTAAAAAATTTTTCAAAAGGTACAATTTTTATTTACATAAGTTTAATGCCTGATCTTATGCACAATTTTTTTTCCAAAGCAGCACAAAGTTAGAAAAGACTAACTGTTACATTGCTGTTATATGATGAAAGTTTGTAACAAAGTGCGTAGTTCTTAAAGAAATGCAAAACTGCAACCGACTCAAAACTAACTGATCTCCAGTTAACTGAATCTTATTCGGAATTCACTGAATCTCTTGTCCTTTTCCTCAGACAAAGTAAGATTAATCTTACTATTAACTTACTTACGTGTTTTTAATTTTTTCGTTGATTTAAAGAATATTGAAAGAGTTTCGCTCATAAAATAATATAGGTCTGCTATTCTTTTTATATTTTATAAATCAATATACGGTCAAAGCTCTTTTTCCAGAACGAAATGTCGTTTAGGCAACTAATAATTTCTTTGTTTAATTTTGTCCAAAAAATAGAGATTCGTAATGTGGAAAAATGTTTTGACTGCAGATTCTTTAACCAAATAAAATATGATAAAAGGAAAATAATAAAATTTCTTCACTCGCATTACCACGGATACATATTTATTTCGCTTAGGGAGGGGAGAAAGAAAGAGAGTCCAATTATCCGAATTTTTTTAACAGTCGCATACTCTATGAACCCATTTAAATTAGAAATTAAAATATAAAATCAAAAATATAGATTCGGAAAACTGTTCGTTCTAAACGGCCAAAAGGATAAGAAACATTTATCATTTTTCATGAGGAAGAAGCTTCGACGCATGTATGTGTTTATGATCGGCATTTTTTAGCAATGTGAATGATATCATGTACTCATTACAGAATTTGAACTACAGTAAAAATCTACTATAACAATATGTAATTATTAAAAATAAAAATTGTTAAATGCTTAAGAATCAGTGTTTCCGAAGAACATGTGAAGCATTTGATAGCTTTAATTTAATATTTGCAAGTGTTTTCGATGATATCTACAAGCGAACAACATAAAGCAAAATCATTTGTTTAATGTTATGTGAAGCTGCTTCTAGGTATTAGCGTTACAGATTTGAGTTTTTGGACGTTCCAGAAATAGTACCTAGGACCCACAGAGATTGCACCAGCGAGAAAATGCTTAGCGCCTGCCCTGCCTGCTTCGAGTGTAGATGATATGCCTTTTGAAAATTAATGACCCCTTCCTCTAGAATGAGCCTTATATACTTGAAATGAATACATATACTTCCTTTCATAACTACCAGAACATTTTTATGGTCTTTACTACATTATTTTCCATTCTTGATCCAATCCATATTAGAATGAATTGCATTCTTACGCACTGAAATTACAGCATTCTGGCTGCAGTAGCCGTTTACGTCTTTATATGGACTGGCAAGCTCACAGAATTACGGAATTCTACAACAACAAACGCTGCTACTACTGTCACACACAACAAAACTGTAAGAGTGAAACATACTGCGCCTTCTGTTCGGATTCACATAATGTCAAGAACTGCACCTCCAGTTTACCTACCTGCATCAACTGCACAGACTTTAGCTATAGAACAGGCAATAAAATACTATACAACCGCCTATCATACCACATCTTCTGTCCAACATACAGAAAATAAATCGAACGTATACGCCGATGTACAACGTACTAACAACAAGCAGGATATCAACATGGATAACAACGCTCAGGAAGCCTTTTTAGTATTTATGAGAACCGACAAGAAGGACCAACACGCTGTGCTGAAATCAAGTTGCAACGTGCGCCCGCTGTAGCGACGCAAGAAGTAGCACATGCAATGCAAAACAAGGCAAAGTTTCTTCTAGTACAAGATCTCACTGTCGTGAGGGACACATTACACATTCCTACTTTCCTGAAAAATCATACAACGCACAGCCTCAATTAATAAATATTCACCAAGAGTTGCAATTATATGTTGCAACCAGATTTAACCATCCATCAATACCATTGCTGACAGAGATTTCGCTTGCATTCTGCTACAATTTAAAAACACACAAATCATCATCAGCTGTTTCTACTCTTCTCGACGGATGACATTACAAACACTTTAACAACAACAGAAAGTATCTGTCTAAAATATCGTTCTATTTCGCAAAATATAAGCATAGATTTCAATGCCCACAGCAATATATGTTCTTACGCCACTACAAATCTTAAAGATCAAGCATTAGAAGACTATATTACAGCACATAATCTGCTGCAAATACTCCACCAACCTTCGACAAGGCCTTACAGCAAGGTCTAGTCAGACCTAACTCTATCTACCCAGTAACATTACTCACTCATTCAAGACTGGGAAATCGTTAATAAAAAAAGCGCTTCGGATCATAAATACATTCCTTTGTATGTGAACATCTATAACGATCCTCTGAAGCTAGAAACTTCCTGGTAGCAATAACGGACCACTTACAAACTGTTTACATTCTTCTTCACCAATGAAGGAGTCAAACAAAATAACTGCAATCCAGATGACTCAGAAACCTTCACAGATAAGGCTATACAGTTCATCTGCGATCAAATACTCGCAACCCATACTGCGAAAAACAGTAAGGTGTCAAGTGATGAACAAAAGCGCTCCGCCAACAAAGTCAAAAGTACACAGCGCTAAGGAGAAGAATAAGAGCAGCAACAGAAGACAATTACAAAAAGATAGAGAGATAAGTGGGTGACGGAAGACGGGGAGGCCTGATGTATAACATAGGTAAACAGGCCTGTGTCCCGTGTCCTCCCAAAGAAAGAGAGGTAACAGTAGGCAATATAAATGTGATATCCTTACTGCAAAAAGAAATATTTGGAGAAATTTCCGTAATAGCAGTTCCATGGAAGACTTCGCCATAGCAGTCTTTGCAAAATTAGTTTCAGTTTTAGTTTTTAATTCTATTTTGGCATTTTTAAAATTTTAGTTTATTTTTAGTTTTATTTTAATATTAATTTTAATTTAATTAATATCAGAATACATATTATACTCTGAATTTACATATTTACTCTCTTAACATATTACATAAGCATTCTTAACTTTTGTAAGACGAAACTCTTTATATATATAATAAAAAATTATTACCACTTATGTATTTCTCAGCCCTTCTCTGGCTATGCCTTACCTGGCTTTCTTATTTGTTTTATAATTGGAAGACTTATATTAGATAATAACACCATAGAGGATCTAACTATAATTGCAGATTTTAAGATATTTGGGCGTGGTTATTCGGAAATATAGGGACTTTATAGCAGTATTTTAGAAATATATCACCCAATGTACTTACATTTAATATTTACTAAAATAAATTTTGCCTATGTTGTTTTTAAAATGAGACCGGGTATAACTTACAGAAAAACCACAAAAACTGCATGAATGAATTTGGAAATGACTGAACAATAAAAGTAACGAAATTCGACAACGATCAAATTAGGCTCAAGCAACTTCGGAAATTTTGGAACTTTAAATTATAAGAATGATGCATTTATATATAACGTAAATATATGTCTATTAAAATCCTCCTTATTTTTTTCCTTTTGTTTTGTTTTGGAATCTGTGTTTAGATTCAGCAATGTATTGCGATCAAAAACTCACACATCAGAAGTAATATTAGTACGAAAACACAGATTGCCCAGAAGTCTTTAAAAGATGCTGAACGAACTAAATTCAGAAGCAGGAACTGCAGATATAACGTCATACGGTATTTCTCTCGCCTTCTTCGCATGCCTTCGTGGTGTAGTGGCCAGCACGCACGACGCGTACCTGAGAGGTCCGTGGTTCCATTCCAGGCGAAGGCTTTGCTCATTTTTCATTTCCTCACTTTCTTGTTTCCAAAACCTAATGTCTCTACAACGCTTCAATAAAACATTTCAAATCTGATTTAAAGGCAAAGAAAAATATACCGTTACGTTTCAAATGGCCACAAAATCGACCAAATAATTATTCAGAAGCATAAAGGAACGTTTGCAGTCCAAAGATTATGATATTCGATTCGAAAGCAAAAAAACCACCCAATTTTGAACATCAGCGAAGATCATGTTAAAATGAAACCTGTTTTACTGCCAGAAATAGTCAGTTTTAATATTAATGTTTATTCAGAATTCAGTTTCATTATCAATATAAATGACGGGAGATATACCAAACGTTAGAAAACACAAGACCTAATCATTAATTTAAATGAGTTATTCAAATTTCATCAACAATGAAGGAAAATATGATTTTTTAAACTAAAATATTAGATTTATTTTTAAATTGCCCATTCTATTTGTCATCGAGCTGTTCCACAGGCTACTCTGCCGTTACCAGTTACCCATTCGAGGAGAACAGAGCGCGTGCGGCCGTCTGTCATATACATGACAAATGCGACAGCGGTATGAACTTAATGTTTCATCAAAAGCGTTGCGTGAGGAAAGACAAGAGTAAAAGTATCTCGCCCCTTCTTAAAATTCTGATATGAGAACTGAATCGAGTGTTTATGGAAGCGAAGAATTTTCTTCCTCGGAGATTTATGTATGCAGTTCTAATATTTGATAATTCAAGTGAAGACTTATTTGATATAATTTTAACATTGCTATTACAAAAGCGAGATTTTAAAGGTAAACCGGATATACAATTTTATGCTAGAGATTTCCTTCAGTTATTATAGGAAAATTCTGAAAATTCGGTTCTTTCCAATTAATGACAAGAACAGAAAAAAATAAATAAATAGAAAATAATAAAATCTAAAAGCTTCCAGATCTTATATTACACTCCAATGGGCATTTGTTTCATTTACAGGTACATACTCATTTCGAGAGCATTTTTACTAACGTCACATTGTGCTAAAATATTTAAAAACAGCATATCTTTAGAGTTTTCGATCGACAGTCATGCGAGCTGGAGATAAAATATTTTATTTCGTACGGTGTGTTGCCACTGCTCGCTTTGAAATCGTTGAGTTTCATAATCAAAAATCTGTTCAAAAAATAAAATAAATAATAGAACAAAGTTCAAAAAATAAGAAATAAATAATAGAACAAATTCGAAATTCAAGACTCGGGCTTCCAGATGTCCATGTTCGGGTACTTATTCAAAATTGGATGGCTCTAGGTATAGTTGTTTTTCACAATGCTTAAATATAATATAGGGTGATAATATTTGGTGGCAACAGTATGAAAAGTGATACAGATTCCACGCAAAATGTCGTTTCGCGACTAACAGCCCTTCTAGGCTAACGCCCCTTTAGGATGAAAAAAAAGAAAATCTTTCTTTGGTTACACGCGAGATGTTAACAAATGTTGCAATCCGTAACAAACCGTTTCTCCACAAAAAAGTCGCATTCACAAATTACCGTTGCAGTATCTTCAGAGAGAAGGTCTTTTAATTTTTTTTTTACATGCGCTGCATTGCAGTACATACATATGTATTGTTAATAATTTTGTGTTTTACATCTGTATATTATAATCTATATTGCATCTAATTCATAATTTTCACAAACAGTCGCACCATTGGTTTAATTGATAAACAACGCTTCGAACGAGATAGTTTTATTTGAGTGAAGGAAAAAAAATCGTTTGCAGTTAATCGTTTGCTCATTTAGCAACAAAGAACTCCCGAAACAAAACCGAGATATTACATCATGTTCTATAAATACGACCTTCAAATCCAAATGCAAATTTTGTATGTATATATAATATTATGTGTAGTTCTCATTTTATCCTTGTAATAAATAATTCAAATTTTTTTGATAGAATGTTATATCACTGTTTCTTGAATTTAAATTAAGAGCATTACTTTATTAAAATAATACTATTATTTTGAAAGATTACAATACATTTATTTCCTTGTACGAAGTAAAGAAAGTATTGTAATCGCAAAAAATTTCCGTTTTCAAATTTCAACGGAAATAACCATTTTGACCATTTCCGAACCCAATTCGGCTTATTTTTTTGCTTGACGTCTTGTATGTACGGACAGAATAATGCATTCTTTATTCCAAAATGGACTGTAAAATGGAATAAAAATGGATTTTTCCGTGATGTCTATGCGTATGTATGTATCTCGCATAAAGTTTAATATATATGTAATAATTAATGCAAAGAAAAGACGGAGCAGCGTCAGTGCATTATAGCTATATGAGATAAAGAAACTTGCAGTCATGGCGGCTTTACTTCCATTTTTATTTTCCAGTTGACGTTCGAGGCCACAAACACTTGGCACTCTAGTCGTACTATTCATGAACATTTTATATTTTGGAAAGTATTGCGATAAAAAGCGCGCACAAAGAAACAGCGACCAAGAAACCACAGAAAGAAGCTGAAGTGCCTAGTTAGCCAATATGGAAGCACACGAAGAGAAAAGTTTCGGTTTGAGTTAAAAGTTACAGTTCCAAATTATTACGTCATCAGCGCTGCGCAGGCCATGCAAAATGGAATGATCTAGAAATGACGCAATCAAGAGAAGTTATTACGATTTCCAAAGACAGGAAATTAAAGGGAATTAGGGGTTAGTTTAAATTACAATTTTGATTTACATATTTTTTATCTTACATATATATATATATACCCCTTTTATCCGGCCTTAATTTTCGAAATCGTTGGTCGTAGACACATACTTCTAATTACGGAAGTGTTTTAAATGACAAAAATATTCCTGTTTTGACAATTTCAAATAAAAAAAATTAATTTTGGAAAAATAACGAAATCTAACTTTTAATGCGATCTCCCGGTTCTATACTTATATTTGGGAAAGTTTTACATTTGTCATGAAAAAATTAATATACAAGAAGTTTTACGCCCTTATGACAAAAATTCATCGAGATATTTAATTTCAAAATTTGATATTTTTGATATCATTTTCAACTTGCCCTGAAGAATCGGTTAATTAAGTTAGAATAATTCAAGAAAATAAAAGTTTAAATGAAGTGCAATAAAAACTGTGTATAATTTAATAAGCCTACAAGAAAGTCATTGTAATGTCTACATCAGATTTTCTTTAATTGCTGTTGTTGGTGATGTTTATCACCTGTTTATCACCTTTATTATCTGTGAAGAGTTTATACTTAATGGCATAAGATTATATCAATTTTTTACTGGACGCGAAACTATTTGGTGATTTTTCTTGTTTATCAGCAAATCATTTTCTGATGTTATACATTCACTTATAAAAGTTAAGCACGGAGAGGAAAATTCTAATTTCCGGATGATAATCAGAATCGAAGAGGATGCAGTTTGCTGCAGAGATAGATGGAAGTATGCAAATGTTAGGTAACAGCCAATCGCGCTTTCATATCAAGAAATATGCAAAAAAGGCAGTCTTATAAGAAGCCAGCTACATGAAGCGTTACAGAAGTTGATTGTAAGGGCTGATAGAAGGTGTTTAAAACTTTCGTACAATTTGTTTTCAAGACATACGTATTTCTATAACTTCCAGAAGACGAATGGAAGATTCTGAGCGCTGGCGCGCTGTGAGACGCATTGAAGCAGGACAGTCGATCACAGATGTTGTTCTTTTCTTCGACGTTCATCATTCTGTAATTTTACGTTCATGGAAACAATTCCAAACCACACAGACAGTTGTCCGGAGGCCCGTAGCCGGTCGCCCAAGGGTTACAACCCCCGCGGAAGATCAATATATTGCTATTGTAGCCAAGCGAAATCTCAGAGCGACCTCCACCCGTGTGATATCTATGGTTACAGCGTCCATTGGTAAGGCGATATCTGCAGCTACTGTACGCCGAAGATTACATATGAGTGGACTGTACGCCCGGGTACCTGGAATTTGTGTTCCTCTATCCGTACAATCAAGAGGGGCACGATTACAGTGGTGCCGCGAACATGTCATTTGGACTGGAGCAATTTCATGTTTACTGATGAGTCAAGATTTGCTCTGGTGCCAGATGACAAGCGTATAAGAATATGGCGTGAACAACGAACACGCAATCAGTCCCAAAACATCACCGAACATCACGCATTCCGAGGCGGAAGCATTATGGTGTGGGCAGGGATTTCATTAGGATATCGCACCGACCTGCACATCTTTAAACGGGGTTCTTTGACGGCTGTCCGGTATCCAGATGAAGTCCTAGAACCCATTGTGAGATTGTGCGCTGCAGCAGTTGGCCCTACTTTCGCTTTAATGGACGATAACGCACGTCCCCATAGAGCTGACATCGTCGATGAGTACCTGGAGAGTGAAGGGATTGCGCGTATGGTGTGGCCAGTATATTCGCCCGACCTTAATCTCATTGAAAATCTTTGGGATGCTCTCGGCCGTGCTGTATCTTCACGTTTCCCACCTCCAGCCACAGATTAATAATATTAGATTCCATTTCTTTATCCTTTTAATGACTAATTATTTTATTTTTGAATACAAAAAATAAATATAGTAGAAAAGCAATATAAACTAGTATTATAATACTTACACTATTGCATATTCTCTTTGGGGGGGAAACGATTGAAAATGATGTGCACAATTAATGAGCATTAAAGTTTACGCGTGCACTAGCCAGTCAGCAAAGGATTATAGCTTCATATGACTGAAATTTTGATGTAAAGAATTTCAGTAATGAAGTATCTGGTAATTAATTAATGACACATTCACCCACCAATATTTGCTAGTAATAATCGTACAACAATAAAACGCTTTTAACCACCAAATATTCCAATTGTCAAATAATATATAATTCGGGAGGAGGGAGAGAAAGAGAAAAATAGCTATAAGTACACAAATTGAATGATCGAAAACATTCAAATTAAAGGGTGATACAAAGGGCAGACTTATAAATTTAGAGCAAACTGGTACGTAATCGAACACAGAGTGTAAAAATAGCGAACATATACGTTCTCGGAAAGTTATCGCAAAGAGTAAAATTCGGTAGAGACATTCAGTGTGGACGCATTCCTGGTGCAAAACAGGCAGTCAGAAATAATCCTAACATTTTCAAGCCAAGTGTATGAAAAGTCTAAATCTGAAGTACTATCAATGGAGGTTTGAGCTCAAAGCAACCAAACGGCTGCCATCTATATCCTCCTATGCCCGGGTTTCGAGTAGCTTTACCTACTAAGCTTGTAGAGTCATTCGGTTATTTGGAAGCCGGAAGACGTGAAAAATGAGCAATGCCCTGGCCGGGACTGGAACCTCGGACCTCTCGAATACGCGCCGAGTGTGCTGACTATTACACCACGAAGGCATGCTAAGAAGGCGGGAGAAATACCTTATATACTCACTCTTTTAAAAGGCGACTAGGCATTAGGGTACCCAATCGCCAAATCCTGGTGTTGGAGAGTCCATCACCTTTTTTGGTTCGGGCGTTACTGTAGTCATTAGGTTATTTTGAAGCTGAAAGACGTGAAAACAAGCAATGCCTTTGCCGAGACTCGAACCTCCTGAACATGCGCCGAGTGTGCTGATCATTACACCACGAAGGCATGCTAAGAAGGCGGAGAAATGCCTTATAACTTGCTTACTTACTTAGTTGCAGTGACTAATCTCGCCTGTCTGATATCAAGACAAACCAACGAAATTCATCGTGGCCAGGAGACAAGATTGCGTCTGTCGTTGCAACAGCCTTGGGCATCGTACAGGTGACAGTACGACTTCGCTCAGTTCCTCCTTCAACCTTGAAGGAGAGCACCCCAGAAGGACGGGCCCGATGGTCTTCCATTTTTCCCCTACCACCAACATCTATAGAAAGGCTTTCGATTCTCCACATATTTAGACTGCCATCATGCGGCACAGACACTGTATATACTTACAAACATCCACACCTTCTCCGGGATTCGAACCCGGGCCCTTCGATATGGCAGTTAGAGTCAGTAAAAGCTATGCGCGGTTTGGTGTACTTATGATGGCACAAATGAATTGAAGGGAAAAGTAATGAGATAGCGGCATCAAGATTTAAGATGTTCAACAGATGGTACATGCATGCTGCAGAGCTTAGGCTACGGATAACTCGTGTACCATAATTTATAGCATACTGTGTGAAATTGCGGAAGCATAAGATTTAGTCTTGTATAAAGTGGCGCTGAATTGTATAATCAAATTAACTGCAGCTGTTATTGCAGTGGCCTAAGTGATGTGGCATCAGCAGCATGGAACCATCTTGCTAAGCTGGGTTTTGTTCAAGCACCGTTTTTCTCTATCACTGAATAAGGACGCTTCTGGTAAACGAAATGCATGCGCTACCAGAATGAGTGAGTTGCTTATTCGGACACTTTCACAGCTAGAGACCTGAGAGGGCAAAGGATCGGTTAACAAGGTCGATTTACCAGATAATCATGGCTTAAGAGCACTCAGTTTTCCCTTGAGTTTCTTCTACTGTTCTTCCTATTTCATTCATTCTACAACTTCTATTATTCTTTACACCTAGTTCCAGATGATTAATGTGGCCTTTTTAGCTTTCAAGATTTAAGTTCAGCTGAATTTCTCTGGAACGCCATTAAGTGAAATTTAAATATGAGTCCAAGACTGCCGTCTTAGACGGCACTGTATCAGCATGGATCGCAATTCCTTCGACAATCTTCCATTCATTAGTTGGCTTAACGTTGGCAGGCAGAGGATAAACCACGTGATACTAGACAGATATATGTTACGTTTTGTCCATTCCGTATACGTCGTCAAGTAAGAAGCCACGTTAAAATGTAGCCATCATAAATCGCTGCGAGGATCATCCACGAAATTTATGTAAATACATTAATACGGAGAACAGAAATTAATGCTTGTTTCAGCATGCGGAAGACATTGCTTAAAAAACGGAATCCGATAAAATATAGAACACCAAAATGCTACTGATAATAATTAGCTTGAACGATTTCCTGGTAATTCATTCTTACTTATTAGTAAGATTAAATTTCTCTTCACCAATTAGGAAAATCCTTTCATGAATATATTCTATAAAGTGAAAAAAACAATATTTTGTTTTCTGAGCAGCTGGGAAACTAAGCCAACTTGAGACAAAAAATTTATACAACGATTTAATATCTCACGGAAAATAAACGGCGGATTTTAATTTGACAATTCAAAATATCACTTGTTACTTCCAAAACTACTGAACACGGAACATAAATAACCATATATATTCAATATTATTACGAGTAAAACTCAATAATAATCAACATAGAGTCACGTATCTCCACGCAATCATGCTTCGTAATTTATAACAACAAATATCCATGATACGATAATTCTGCAGAAGAGAACAAAAAATTCGTTCATTGTACACAAATCCTCCTAGCAAGTGCGATGCAGTTTAATATCAGGAAAACCAATCTGAAGCATAAAGCCTTCAAGTGGTGTAATTCTTTTGGTTTCTTTCGAAATAAAATGCCAGGAGAAGATAATTCCAAAGGCAATTCAAACTGAGCTGTAAGTAAAGCTCACGCATGCTTTTTATTTCCTCTCGCTTTAAAGAAAGGTTACTCTTGCTGCAAAGAATGGCTCAAGAAAAGCTTGAATTTTCTCTACTACGTCGCAAAACTTTTCTCTGAACTTTGCACTTTTCATCCAAGAAATTTAGTAGCTTGGACGTGAGCACAAAAACACTCTTCGTGTGCTAAATTCAGTTCTTTCCAGCAACAAAAGGACAATTCGTAACTCGTGACATTCCCCTCCAGTTTTGACTTAGGTTTCTTTTCTGGATTTCTTGTTGTTGTTCTCAAAAATCAGTACAAGCAGGTATAGTTTAGCTAACAGAATACAAGCCACAGGAACACGGATGGTGAAAAAGAAAACCTAAACCTCAAAAGGAAACATTGCATTGTTTCCTTTTGATATCAATATTTCTTTTGTGAAGGAAAGGGGATTTGCAATCAAAACTACAATGATGCTTGTTTCAGAACATTCGATTTCTATAAAAAATTTATTTAAAATCCATATATTATGACGAAAGAATTTAAATTTTTCCTCCAGATGAAATAAATAAAGGGCTGAGCTACAATGATTATTCAGATATTTTTTAACCAATGGCCGCACAGTGCGAAAAAGATACAACTCAAAAAAATGTGAAAGTAATTCCTTGAATGTGCTTTAATTTTAAAAAGGAAAAATCTGACAGTGTCGAGGATGTCATGTAAGATATTCCGCTTCCTTGACGCTAAAGAAAATCCAACGAATCCCAGACCATTGTCAAAAAACAGATGCGAGAGAAAATTATGTATTGGCGGAGATGTATCAAAAAACAAATGTAAATGTAGGCAAAGGGAATTCTTAAATTGCTATCAGTTTTAAAGAAAAATCTGTTGATTTTTGAGAATGTTAAATAACATATTACTCTTCCTTGGTGGAAATAAAAATCTAAATCTAACTATTCCCAAAACCCTGTGCGGAAGAGATATACAAGGCAAAATAATGTATTGAGAGAAAGAGATGCAACAAACACACACATTTAAAAAAAAATTCTGAAAGCCTTCACATTTTATATTACGCCCAAAGAGGTGTTTTTTTTTAACGTTCTGCGTGTTAACTTTATTTATTAAATATCATGTTCTTCGCACTTAAACCATAAAATTCATTTCAACAACAATATCGCAAAATAATTTTAAAATGAGCATATCTTTAGAATTTCCGATACACAATCTCGCGCGCTGGAGATAAATTTGTTTTTCTCCGTACAGTACTGCATTGCTTGCTTTGAAATCGTTGAGTTTCTTAATCAACAACGCATAGATGCTTTATAAAATATGAAAGAGATACTAAAACAAATTCCAGCTTTGGGCTTCCAGATCCCCATATTCGGGTGGAGATGTACGTTATTCAAAATTTGATTGCTTTAAGTACCGTTGTTTTATCACGATGCGAGAAACATGCATACATTTATGTAGATTTTTATTATTTAATTTCTTTAAATATAATACACAGTGGTAATATTTGGTGGCAACAATTTGAAAAGTGATTCAGAGTTTTAAAGTTTTCGACGCAAAATGCCAAATTGAAATTAATAGCCCTCGTTGGCTAACGCCCTTTGGGCTAATAAAAGGCTAAAGTAGATAAAAGCAAGCTTTGGAAAATTTTAAAGGAAATTCCGTTCGCTTCGAGAACGTTAAATAAAATGTTCCCCTTCTTCGATGCTAATCAAAATTTAACTAATCCCAGCTGACGACTGATTTTAGTCTAATATTAAATTAATGTATAAAGATCATTTAATAAAAAAATCTGATGTGTACACCACATGATTTCCTTCTATGGAATATTAAATTATACGCAATTTTCCCGCATTTCATTTAAACATATTGAATTAACAGTTAACGAATTCTGAATTAAATCTACTTCCTCGATAGCGCATAAACCACAACAAAATAAATGCACTTTTTAAAGTTTTCACTATATTTTTTTACCATAGCCACACTTCTGCGCTAAATACAGACGATTTCATAGACGATTCAGCACCGTTTACTTAATGCGCATGCGCTACTAATTAATTCAGTACTCACTTCGCGATAAGGCAAAAATACATAAAAATTCGAAATATTTTCATTAAAAATTGAAAGATATACAAAAACATTAAACACCAAGTACAGTTAAAACAATTAGAAAAACAATTTGTTCTATTAAAGTTGCAGTTTTTACGCAAAAACAAGCTAATAACTTCAATGATAATTCCAGAATGAATCAAACATCTTCGTATGCGGCATCTTCGTAAACTTCCTTCGTATGCGGATATCAACGAAGAAATATTCATGACAGAGCCACGAAGTTTCACAGTATCTAAAGAAAAAGGTTGCAGTTCTAAAATTCACTCTATGGGTTTATTTTTACGAAGCCAAGTTGGACAGACGTGAAACATAAAATTTATTGAAACTTTATTGATTACAAATTTGTAATCATCGGCATATACGCTGATGGTTTAAAAACAGTCCGAAAATTTTGTTCTTTTGCTACTGCTAACGCAAAAGATGTTGTTATTATTCATTTTTCGGTGTGCGTCTTGATATCTGTGAAATCTAATAATGGTTTTGAAGGTAGTAAGCTCTTGGAATAAGAAAGATTTTAACACCGAACTCAAGAGGTTGTTTTTTAATCTTGTGTACTTCAAAATCTGCTGTAGATATGCAATTTATGACAGAAAAATCCGTATTTTTCTTTCGAACATAACTACCCTACCCTGATTATTCAGAATCACACAGAAGACCGGATTTCAATGTCGGGCCCATGAAAAGTGGGAAAGATTCCCTAATGCCCGCATGTCCCCGACAGCAGGGCTTGAAATATAGATCTTCCATGAGCGTAATGGGTTCTTTGAGGAGAAATATTTGTCTTCTCTTAGAAATCTTATTTTTGACGTTAGCCATAGCTCAAAAAATTCGCTCAATGGAAACCATTTTTTTGTCAAATGGTCTATGAAAGATTTCCGTTTACTCGTCCTCTTCTTTTTCATTTCTGCCTTTTTGTGTGTGTATGTATGTGCGTGTGCCTACCTTGTTCCTTTTGTCATCCCCCCTTATACACATTCTTTTGTTCTACCCTCCTTCCTGCAACACTTCGGGGGTTTTCTGGCCGACTTCTGTTTTTCCAACTGACATCCCAGAGCGTGTTATGTTGTTCTTAGATGATTCATCTTCGAAAAGGACGGTTTTTCGTTTTTCATCCGTATCCTTTCGAAATTTGTTGTTTGTTCTGGTGGGAGGGGAGGAGTGGGAAGAGAGAGTTATGCTCCTCCCGAAAACGATATTTCCGGGAAAAAGAAACAGAATCTAAACGAATTTGGTGATTGCTCTATCAGGCAATTGTGTTGACTGATGTTGGTCATTAAAAATGAAACAATTCCGAATGATACGTGATATCAAGCATATCGGTCAAGCTAGACACTTGATGTTTGTAAAAAGAATTCTTGGAACATTTATAGTCTGAATAATAGAACTATTGCTCACAGAAAGAATAAAAACAGTATTTCGATTTAGAATTCAGAAGCCATATCGGATTAGAAATCCTATTTATTAATGTTAAATAATAGATCTGGATTTCTTCTTATTATTAAAGTATCTATAGATATGTATGCATGTTTCAGCACAGTGGAAAAAGAGTGGTATCCATCGCTACCAAATTTTAAGCGCACACACAGTCCTCCACCTCGAGCCCTGAATTTTAAATTTCGAACGCTTTTTTTTTAAATATTTCATGTTTTGTGCTATCTTATTAAACGAAATTTCGATTTACCAGCTTGATTTAAAAACAATGCGTTGTCACTCGGAAAAGCGTAAGATATTTGTCTTTCGAAATTAATCAACAGACACAGTTGTTTAAAAATTTTGCTAGGTAACCAAATAAAGTATTTTGTTACGAATTTTGTATGTATGTAAATAACTTTGGTGAAATTATAATATTTTTTGTATAATATAACATGAAATATTTGAAATAGACGAAGTTCTGCCGGAAAAATAAGATTATGGGGGCAAGTCTATTTAACTTTGCGGTAAATGGTTGTCTCGCTAAATTGGAGAGATATCGCCACGATGGCAATGGTTTTGGCGTCTAATTTTTAATCGCCAAATTTGGCAAAAAATCTCCAAAAGTCGCCAAATTTGGCGACCATTTGGCAACATATTGTTCCGGTCCCTGTATAACTGTAATGTAATTGATCCCTATATGTAAATGAAACCATATCACATTTTACCTTTATCCGTATATGCCTTCCAGCAACTTCGAGAGAGGGAAAAAAATACTAGATTTCTCGGCGGCCGGAGGAAAACTATAAGCTCGAAGAAAGCATCAGTTCTGATTTAATTGTCTTCAGCAAATTCTCAAATAGCACACGGATTTTTTTTTCTATCATTTGGCAAATTTTGAAGAGCTCGAGTTAAATATAAAGATTTTATACTCCTTTCTGATGAATTTATTTTTAAACTAGCACACCTTTTGTAACTGTTAGTTTAAAGTGTTTCAGGCGTAAATAGAAATTCGAATACTGTCAGTGCAATTTATATTAAATCAAAAGTTTTTCACATTTTTTTATTTTTAAAAATTTTTTAACGTTTTGAGACTTAAATGGTAAATTCTCTTGAAGCGTTAAGATTGCAATCTAAAGTTTTCAGATTGCAATTAAAAAAAATTCTTACTATTTTAATAAAAAACACATGCATATACAGCACAATATTAATCAGCTCTGTCAATATATGCATATAAAAAAACTTGAAACCAAAATTTAAAAATTCATTTACACACAGACATACACGTTTCGACAGAACAAATGTCGTTTCGAGATTACTAGCCCTTCTGGGCTAACGCCCATTTGGGCTAATAAGCAACATATTCAACATTAGGAGTGAGAGCCAGATTGAAACAATTTTTGCTATGAATATTCAGTAAGGCAAAACTGATCATTTTAAACGCACAAGGCGAAAATAGAATATTTTCGCTAAACCAATGTACTAATATTTATCTATTAAACTAATCATTTTATCACAGGGAGAAAATTCTCTTCTTAAACTTTATGAGTGAGAACAACCAACAACAAAATTATCTGCATACTTAATCTCCCCACAAGAAGCCATAAAATAATGTCTACGCTCACAACAATCAAGGAAATCTTCCATTTTATTTTTTACCAAACGTAGATCCCGGAAAAAGGATTCAAAAACAGGAAATCCTGAAGCATAATTTCATTACTCGCATTTAGTAATGAAATTTGTGTTACAGCATTTTAGTTACCCAAGGAAATTGCATTAATCAAAACCTCTTCAGGGGCAATATCTCTCCAAAATATTCGGGAACTAATCATGTTAATATATTATTGCCAAAATTGTACTTACTTCCGGCATTATGATTAGGTTTTTACTTTGGTAGCGGTTTCGCTAAGTGTAATGTGATTTAATGCCAAACAGTAGATCACCTCCGAACGGCTCCTTTATTTTGAATGATAATCATTAATAAGTTTGTCTAATATTTAGATTGGCAGAGTTATCATAACTAATTGGTACTTTTTCAAAATATTAAAAAAGTTCTCTTACTAGTTCTTATCAAAGTAAGGTTTCTAACCGAGTCAAATTTCGCATTATTCCAGCCAACAAAAAGCCGAGGCCTTCAGCCAATAATTTATCTTTTGCAAAGTGTATATAAACACAGAGAGAGAGAGAAACAGAGAGAGGGATAGGGTTTGTCCAGCTAATATACAATTGAATTTTATTTTTATTTAACTTTTCCAAATCTAAGATTTTTCTATAATTTTGTATTTTTTTAAAAAAAAATTGGGGATTTATTAGATGGCGCATTACTTACCTCAGAAACAACCTCAGATGCATTTTACATTTTTCGGAACACCAAAGGGGTCTACCAGATAATGCGCAATTTAATTTAATTTTTTCTAAAATTGTCAGTTTTGTAAAATATTTTTGGCCTTATTTATATTGGTTATCTCAGAAACAGGCTATATTTTTTTGCATTTTTCGGGATACCAAACTCTTGATGAAGATGGCAGGAGAACTGTAAAATAAACTTTTTTAGATTTTTGCTTTTGCATTTCACTTTTCTCAATTTTGAGCAGCGGTTATTTACATCGTTTTGATTTTTTTTTCTTTTTTTAACTTTGTTGTACTTCAGATAGAAATTTTAAATGTGCTAGTAATTTTGATTTTATTACCATTAAATAACAGCAGCTTACAGTACGGTGATTTAGCTACCAGTTTGTTTAAATTTACTGTTTTCTTTTTATAAATATATGTAATAATGCAAATTTAGTAGTAATATTCTTGGCGTAGAATGCTGATCCATAATGAAAAACAAACTTAACAACCGAGGAAGATTAAATATTCATCTTTATTTCAACTGACATTAGCAGCCCCAATTCACTCGGTACTCTAATCATGATCGTGATTAATAATTGAAAGATGCTCATGACCGTGATTAATAATCGAGAGTGTTTGAATTCCTGCATTTTAGTATATTAGTGTCCCTTGTCTTACCTTCAAGAATGTTCAAGAAGGTGTTGTGCCTTGACACTTGACTTGCATTTAGAAGCTTAAAAATCGCGAGCAACTGAAACAATGGATAATCTGCACACAAGCAAGCACGACTGTACAGTAAACAGCTCAGCTACAATTTTTACATTTTAAAAACAAGTCGGAATTCATTTTACCAGTATCGCATCATATTATGCAGAACAAAATTCCAAAGAACTATTACATCACTACATATAAAAGAAAATATTTAAAAAGTATACTTTTGTCAAACATCTTTAAGTTTCGAAGACGTTTTATATACTTGTTATGTTCCGTTATGTAAATTAATCAGTTGTTTTATGATTTAAACCTTTACTGTCACTTCATTCTTCCGGTTTCTCGCCAGAATGCAAATAACTTAGCGTGTATTTAAGATGAGGTTTTTATATCGTAAGACAGAGCTTATTCTGACTCTCGAGGTCACGTTACTAAGTTGCTAGCTCAGATAACAGTTGTAGTCTTCGGCCTAGCATTATAATTGCCGATATTGAATCTCCACGTCGGTTAGACTTGTGAGCCAACTTCGCGTTAAACTGATCTGTGTAGCCTTTGGCTAGTAGCTTATTTAAATTTAATTTTACATTTGAACTTACGTTACTTTAAGTTATTTCACCGTAAGTGCTGGCTGAGTTTGTAAGCACGAGAAGTGCTTTGTGTTCTTCTTCAGTTTAAAATAAAGGCTCTTTTACACATTTCTCGATTTTACGATCACTTCTCAAGCTTCAGCTGCTATTTTAGACTTAGCGACAATTCTATTAACATCTACCAAGAGTTTGGACACTATTAGATAATTGCAAAACGTACCAAATTTTACATATTTTCTCATTATTAATATATTTTATAACACGAAAAGTTATTTCGAAGACTTTTTACAACTACTAGCAGAAAAGATATTCCTTCTAATGGAATCATAAAAGATATTTATCATACGTAGGGGGAAACTGAGCTATCTGTCGTACTGAGTCTTTAATTTCCCAGCATATGTTCCGAATAATTGAAAAGGAACTGAATTATATATTTATTGATGATATATATATATAACATATGACTATAGTGAAAATATACTTCCCTATTGAGTCGTAGCTTCATAATATCCTTGTCATGGATACACGACATTCTTAATGCAGGACAGTTTCTAAGTCAAGATTCATTCACAAGTTCTTCTAAAATCAAGTAATCTTAACATAATTTGACAACTTCGTGGTAAAAGCTTCTGTTATTACAGCATAAAATCTTCTGCTGAACTTCCATCGTATGCAAAGAGTACATAAATGATTGGCATCGTATTTATGAATCCACCTAAATTTTAAACAGCCATCTTCTAATACCGGATTTTAACTTTACATATTAACATTTGTTTATTGGCTCTTCTTTGATGTCCGGTGATTTTATAACCGAAATTTACACTTATATTTAAATTTCCAAAGGAAAGAAAAAAAAGATTTCGTATTGGAAAATATTCGAATAAATTTGATATATAGGTTGCTGTAAATAGAATAGCAAAAGATCGCAATTTAATTTTTGGCATATTGGAAACTTTATTTTTGAGCTTCCGTAACAATACAGATATTTGATACCTTGCGAATTTAAGTAAAGATTTTGTTAATTATCTCGAAATATTTACTACTTAAATTAGTGACAGATCCAAAATAAGGCAACTTGGCAATCCTCGATAAATTCTTGTTGCAGTTAGTTGACACAGAATGTGATGAATGTCTTGATGGCTCGGCACTGTTATAGCATTCATGACAACAAGACGTACAGTCCAATAACCGAAACTGTCGGATGTACGTGATATGCATCAAAACCCACATACAGGTGAAATGCTTACAAGCCTGTAATTGATGAGTTGCGTTCTAGTTAGGTGTGTATATCAAATTCGCTTGATAAGATCAGCAATAATGATTATTCCATGTTGACACTTACGTGAATATCAATTTACATGATTAAGTAACGTCACAAAACCTTTGATGAATTAATTTAGCTACGATATGATACAAAATTAACATTCACAACAAAACAAAATCAAGAAAAGGCTAACTAGAAGCATAAATAAAAGTAACAGGAATTTGTCATCATTTAGTTCGAACTTTATACATAAGTTCCATTGTCATTTGCAAGTAATAAATGCGAAAAGAATTTTTTTTTATTTCCAAATATATTTGCAGTTGCAGATTTCTTTGCTCCTGATGAAGCGGGACTTTGTTCGCCCTCGAAATCCATAGTTTCTATGCTAAAAATCTATGCCTAACACAGGTGGTTGCTTCACTTTTATGATATTTGCATGTTGACTGGTTTACAACAAGTGTCACTAATCACAATTTTTTAGTGGCCCCTATAAACTTCTCTCGATAATTTGACATTAAATTGTTTCCAAGTCACTGTTAAACAAACTGATATTCATCCAGAAATAATTGCTAAGCTATTAAGAGACCAGACACGACTTACGTTCATAAAGTATGCCACCAAGTCCTTGGAGCCCAAGACTATAGCAATTCAAACAAATATTCAAAAAGTTCTTTCTGCCTTTGCAATGTATCCTATTATTAATTTTCATCCTTAAATCTTGTGCAGGGTTTCTGTTACAATCCTTCAAGCGCAGTCCGGAAATGATCGATATTAATCGAAGAGTCATACAAGGATACCATAAAAATGGAGATTTTCACAATGCTTTCGGGACGCTTCTCTCTCGTTGGCGTTAAAACAAATTTCGTGTCTTCTAATTAAGGCCCGCCTCCTTTCTAGGGATTATGGGCAATGGGAATCGCATCCATTTTCCGCTAAATAGTCCAAAGCACGATCAGCTAAGGCCACCTTGTCGAGATAAGCTATTTAGAAAGGAAATATTCTAAGACTCCTTAAACATAGATAAGTAATGCTCTTAAGATAACTTAGCGAAGACATTTTTACAGCGTATAAATGCATTTAAATAAAATAACAATGCAGTAGCTATGTATAAACACGCCGAAGTAAAAAGGCACATGGATTCTGATCAAGTTTTCGGTACAAGAATATGATTCTTTATTTTTTTTTTCAGAATATAAAGTACAGCACATAAAATATCAAAACTATAATATGCCAGGACCTATACTTTTGTTAAGATTTGCTTACAAAGGACACTAATGGTTGCTTTTTCAGCTTCTATCGCATTTAAAAAAAATTGACATAGTATAATTAACATTTGCTTAAGACACTGGTAAATGCGGAATAACAAAATGGATTATAGAAATAACAAGTGGGTTATACTGAAGGTTCCTATCGACATTATGACATTAATGATCTACTTCTGAGATCTATGGTAAAATGCACTAAATATTAATAAAGTAATTACTTTTATAAATTTTAATTTTAATTTTTAAAATATACAGACAACATTTTTGGAAAAGAAGCGAAAAGGAGCGGACTTTTTATATATTTTTTAAAGTCTGTGAAACTTCAGGATTGACTTTATGTAATTTGCAAATAAATGCATTATTGTCTTTAATGAAAATTTTTAAATTCAGATATTTTAGTTACAGTTATCCACGCTACGTGATGAATGGTATACTTTATAAAATTTGCCATCATAATAATGCTCAATCTGTCCACCAGATTATAATCATGTTCACCAAATAACGCTTTATTTAATTGCCGATACCGATTATAACACAAGGGTTCTTGTTGCAATAAATGTTCAATCATCCTTATTGAGCACTACCTTAATACGGATTATGACGTTTATAGACAGAAAGAAAGAATAATTCTTTAAAAACATCCATACATAATTCTCGAATACAACCTTTTAACAGTGCCGATTACATTGGCACACCAGATTTCAAGTAGCTCTTACTATAAGTTGAATATTATGTCTGAATGACTATTCATGCTTACTGAAGTGCTCGATTTTCTCGAGAACTGTGGGTAGGATTTGTTTGGTACTAGAAGCAATATGAGGTAGTTCTCTGTCACCCATGAACATTACACCATCCAACACTTGCCTTTCTTCCAAGCTAAGGAAATGGTACAATGCTGACCTATAATAATAACAGTTTCAAAACTAGACCCCCAGATTTTATGAAAGATAAATGCTACTTTTACAGTGGATGAAGTCAGTCCGCACCAAACCACTAGTCTTGGCTGACGTAGTACAGTTTCCATCCATAAGCAACTAATTGGTTTAAACTCTTGAGTTTCGTCGCCTCTATTCTGTAACAATGTGAGTTTCACAAAAACTGAGAGTAACGTGGATTTCACCCATCTAAAAGATAACTGATAGCCGGCTGTCATTTTCTTTAGTTTTCGGAAAAATCCATAACGTAAAAATATTCTTCGTTTCCAAAATTGGAAGCATACAGGTCATGAAAACGTAAAAAGCCGTAAGGACATTCGCAAAGCACTAATCTAAGCGTCCTCCAGACAAATCCATAAAAATACAGTTTCATAATAATTCATAAGAGTTTGCTTTTTCATGTGTTGATGACACTAATGAAATGTCCAGCTCTTCTGTAACTGCAACAGCAATTAGAGCAGATGTGGTTAATCTTTCACTTTGCAGGAAATAATTTCAAGAAACAGATCTATCTCAAATTTCTTTACCATCTCCTTCAATCCTGTGGCAGTCATTGATCCCTAGCCCATCTCATATTCTTGAAAGGATCACAAAGTTGTAATTGCAGTTTATCTCAAGGGTTTGCCAATTATGCTTTATCACATAGTGATGGCATATCTACAATAATCTCTGACATTCCTTTTACGATTAAAAATACTTAGCTATATAAAAATGGTAATTTTTATATAACTCTTCCTAGTGAAATAACTGCGACTTAAATTTACAGATTAGAATTCTAAAAGAGGCCTGTAATTTTTTTACATTTTTATGCAAATTGATTTTATGATAATTCCGAAATTTACTGAAATATGTTTTTTGAGCTAGTTTACTCTTGATATTTTTAAAATTTATAATAAATTTTTTATTTTTTCTCCCTGTGTTTTCAAAAGTGACAAAAAAGTAATTTCTAACAATTTTACAGTAATTGAACGAATGAATAAAATTCGTATGATAGTAATCTGTTTAATAATTTGAAAAATTTCCTATTTAATGATTTTTGCATTCTTTTCCATCAATTTAATACGATAAAATAGACGAACATCTTTCTGAAACTTTAAAGTTGATTGCTACTTTACGCTTTTTATTCATCATCCATTACTTACTTATTTATTTATTTATTTTAACCCTCACCATACTCTAAACAACTTTTTTCACTTTTGTGAGCTTCGTTTACTTTTTAGTCAAACTATCTATCCATCGTTATTTCTAACTTTAACTATTCATTTATTTTTATCCAAATATTTACATAACGCTTAAGTTATGCTTAACTTTTGAAATTACTTCGGTAATCATTTTCAGCACGATACGAAATACACAGTGAGAAATGATAACATACTAAATTTCTTAGAAAGAAAAACTTCTAACGTATACTTCTAAAGTTTAATATAAATAGAGGTGTTTGAAAAAGACATTTCTAACATAAACATATCCCTATTCAACGAAAACTTCGAAACTAAAGACACTATCTTTACAACAAAATGCTGAAGTTTCAATTTCCCATTTAAAATGTCTGGAATGCAAAGCAGGAGGTTAAGTATCATGGTTCCTAAAACATTTCACCGGAAAAGTGATTGCTACATGAAAAGTATCTCAAGTTTATATCCAATCCTAGATCCATCACATCACACACAGAAGGAATCCTTGTTAATATATCTCCAAAGATCCAGATTTGGAATAGGAAACGATATAGTGTTAATGGAGGTCTTCCACAAGACACGGTCTCTGTAATGAATGGGAAGGAATTTTCATGAGGTTTTAGAAGGGATGCAGCCCAAAAGGCAATTTTCCCATCCCAGTTAAAACCGATGCCGTGTCGTCCAATTAAGACCCGACACACTTTAGCAGTTTTATCCTGCCTTGGAATAGGAAACATTTTCCACCGAAGCAACTTTATGGCTTTTCCGGAGGAGATGTCGAGGCATTTTAAGGAGACGGGTTGTCATCAAAACGAAAAGTTTCTAATAAATATCAAAGAACTGAACTGTGACGATGATGATGTACAATGTTCTTCAACAAAAATTCGTAGTTTTATATTTTGGCAGTAAATTCTCCTCATGAAATCCCTAGCAGCTACCTGTCACTTTTGATAATTTAACCAGAAGCACGTCGCATACATTAAAACGCAAAATAACTATCACTTGATGTATCTTTACTAAAAATTCAAAATTAACAACAAATTTTAATTGTGACCTCGACGCACATAAATCATTTTTTAGTCTGTGGTACATAAGGTGAAAATGACAATGAAACATAGGTTACAGCTATCAAATCAATTTAAAATAAATCCTACAGTTTAATTTCAACCCAATTTAGTTTAATTTAATCTTTAACGTTTTCAGTTTGAACTGCAAATTTGGTCACAAAGTCGCCAAACTGACATGTGCGAGAAACTACTTTTTATAAAGGTATTTTCTCCCTCCTTTCCGCATGCCTTCGTGGTGTAACTGGAAGTACGCTCGACATGTATTCGGGAGGTCAGGAGTTTGAATTCCGGCGAGGGTACTGTGGATTTCTTCAGTTTCTTGATTCCGAAAATTTTCTAAATCACTCTGCATTCACGTCCGAACTTAGGTGGTGGATAATAATTCGTCACCACCAGAATTTGGCGACTGGATCCCTTAATCCTCAGTCGCTATTTAAAACGGAGAGTACATACAGAATTTTCTTCCCCTTTTCCGTATGCTTTCGTGGTGTAACTGGAAGCACGCTCGTAACATATTCGGGAGGTCCGGATTTCGAATCTTGGCGAAGGTATTGCACATTTATCACGTTCCTGCATCGACATTTTTTATTTTTTTTTACTAATTATTATCAGAAGAAGAAAGAAGATGCAGAGAGAAGAATGGATTTGTATTCTACAAAAAAAGGGTTACGGTTTTCCGTTGAAAAGTCAATTCAGGTAAATATCAAAGTGATTCAAATAAACATAAACTATGATTCAGATCAATTCAGTGTATAACGTATTTATCCCGCCTTTTTAGCATGCCTTCGTAGTGTAATGGACAGCACACTCGGCGCGTATTCGAGAGGTCCGAGGTTCGAGTCCCGGCAAGAGCATAGCTCATTTTTCATCCATCCTGCTTCATAAAAAAATACTAATGACTCTACAGTGGGGCCCGAACTAAAACAAAGTGGTGGATGATGCTTCTCCACCACCAGGATTTAGGCGATTGGGTCTCCTAATTTCCAGTTGCCCTTTAAAAGGGGGAGTATATAAGGTATTTCTCTCGCCTTCTCAGCATGCCTTCGTGATGTAATGGCCAGCACACTCGGCGAGTTTTCAAGAAATCCGAGGTTCGAGCCCCGGCGAGGGCATTGCTCATTTTTCATCTCTCCTAATTAAAAAAAATACTAATGACTCTACAAGTGATTCAGATCAATTCTGATAATTATCACTCTTTTATATCTAAAAGTGCCAAAAACATAAAATTCTCTCGACTTCGGAAAATACAACCGTTACAGCGAGTTAGAGAATCCATAGGAATAATATTCAATGGATGCAGCTTCCTCGCACATATTCAACAAAGAATCTGTTACATGTGCCCAGAAATATTGAGACGAGATTTTACTACCTTACGTAAAGCATTTTATAGATGTACAGGCTTTCATTTATGTGCATGTTTCATTTCTGTCAGTCAAGGAGAGTTATGAATTTCTTGAAAAAAATGGCATTGAACAGTCTACTGATTCATGTACTATGTCACGGGAAAAATCTTAATCCCTTGAAAATCATATTGGTGAAAGAGTAGAAATTGCTCCTAAGCTCCAATCAACTACCTTGCGGAGAGCGTGAAATAGCACTGTAAAAAATATCCACGAGTTAGAGATGATCATTCTTTTCATTAATGACAAAAGTTTGCTTTTGTTTCTGTCGTTTTCCTAACACGTTGTCACATATTATTTCAACTTCTTTCGCTTCATAACATAGCTCTCTAATGTCAACATTCAAACTGCATTTTTCAGTTTGTAATTACAAGCATATGTTATAATACTATATACTACCCCCAAAAAAATTGCTTCATTTTATTTTAAAAGAATTTTTAAGCAGTTTTTATGAAAGGTAGAGACAATATTAAACACGAGTACGAATATATTTATTTCTCAGTGTACATTAGTCATGTGAAGCGAAATATTGTATTTTATTTATCACTTTAGATTGTTGTAAGCTAAATTTGTTTTTCCGTTCTATTCAACGGAGATGGAATAAATTATCTTTCAAAATGGTAGTCAGAGAAGATAATTTGTTTTTTGATTTAATTTATTGACTTTAATTAATTATCATTATGCGTGTTTAGTATTTGTTATTTATTATTAATACTTAATTAATTTTCATTTTTAATTAATTAATTTTTTTACTAATTTTATACAATGATGGATCAACTTAAGAAACCTATTTAAAACCTACGTAATAATTCCAAAAATAGCAACTTGCACACGGTATTTACCTCATTTTCGATTAAGAAATTGAAATTCAAAACCTTTTTGCTTTTGATAACCATCATTCTATATTGCGTTATTTATCGTCCAGGTCAAAATGCTTGGAGAAGATTATGCGTCACAGAGAAGTGGGATTACATCATAGCTATCATTTCTTCTTTAGTTTCTTAGAACATGTACACATATATATTACAAAACGCAAAAAAAACTAATAAGAAGAAAATGAAAAAAAAAATAAATAAATAAAAATTCAAACGAATTACGACTGCTTCACGGGGGTTCTCAATGTATGTATAAACATCATCTCTCTCTCATTCGAT
>KK114406.1:744037-759048 GCA_000611955.2 Stegodyphus mimosarum
GTAATCCCAGCGGCAGTCCAATCGACATCATATAGTATAGTGGAGAGAGCATTAAAATGTATGATACAGGCGCCAAGCAAGAATCTTACTTCTATTGGGGTAAGGGTGTTGGTGTCCGGGTTGAGATTCGGGTTGAGGTGGTTTGGCAGCCGCGTTGGATGATGATTGATTAAGACATCGTCGTAGGTGATGCCCGCAGTGCCCCCCATGTCGCACCTGCCTTGGTGGTGAGTCTTGCACGGCAAGAAATTCTGGACCTTCCGCTTGTGCCTGCAAAAGAAAAGAAATAAAAATATAAGCAAAATAAATTAAATGAGCAAGGGAATAACATCTCAATCGAATAACTCAAAACACGGTTATTTTTTAAGATCATAGGTCAGTTTATTTTGCTTTATGTTCATTATTTCGTGCTGCTATGATCGTTTGGAAATGAATTCGATTATAAGAAGAGATGAATAGCTTCATTATGTGAAGAGATGCGCAAAGAAGAGTTTAACGTAACAATAGTTTAGATGTAATTCCGCAATATCCTTGAGTTGCAATTGTTTAGATCTGATTCTACAAGAGCTTGGAGACGCTTGTAGCTCTCAGTCAAAATGGTTCATTGATAATCAGATGCCTGGAAAATCATAAGCTTAGAAGCTGTATTAGAAGTCTTAAACACTTGAAAAGAAGAACTTTCATAGAAATCTTGAACACGTGCAATAAATCTTAATATTTGTCTTCAATATTTCACTTCCTAGAACCAGTCAGTGCTTGAAGACTAGAATACTTGAAATTTGATTCACTTGGGGAATGGCAATAAAAACTATTATACCTACCCTCCCTCGAGAAGTTTTATCTCGTTAACTGTATTAAATTATTTGAAGCAGGAAACGATAAAAGTCAACCATAGCCTCGCCAGGATTCGAACCACAGATCTTTCAATTGCTAACTTGACGTACTAAGCACTTAAACCACGAAAGCAAGCACAAATGTATATATTTTACGGAGACAGCTTTTGACAAGACAATGGAAAGCAATTTCTTTTCATGTCCTATCACACTGTCGTCAACCAGGTTTTCGTGAGTAATTTGCTGGCACCTAGACCTACAGATTGGGAGTAGTTACAGACGGCTTATTCAGACATCCAATCTATTTGTTGTGTTGCATATATTTACGCAGCTCTGTTTCCAAGACCCTGCAACTAGTAGTAGACAACTTTTGTTAAATTTTAATTATACCTAGTTTTATAAACTTTTAGTTAAAGTTTAATATCTTTTTATGTTCGTGGAATTTACAGAAAGATTAAACAAAATTTAGTTTATAATTTAATTAAGTTTCACCTGATAGCACTGCCATTCAATTCTTTAAAACTAAACAAATTTTCATATTTGATTTTTTATCCAATTAAAAAAAAGATCTGAAAGCTTTCAGATTTTACATTTTGTGTATTACCTTTATTTATTAAATATCATATTTTTCGCACTTAAAACATAAAATTCAATTCAACAGAAATATCACAAAATAATTTAAAAACAGAATATCTTTAGAATTTCCGATACACAGTCTCGCGCGCTGGAGACAATTTTTTTTGGGGGGGGGGTTCGCACAGTTTTACCTTTGCTCGCTTTGAAATCCCTGATTTTATTAATCAAAAATTCGTTAAAGATTAAAAAAATGAAATAGATAATAAAACAAATTCCTAATTTCAAATTTGGGCTTCCAGATACCCATACTAGGAGGAGTATTACGTTATTCAAAATTTCATAGCTCTAGGTACCGTTGTTTTATCACAATGAGAGAAATAAATATGCATTTATGCAGATTCATCATTATTTAATCTCTTTAAATATAACACAGGGCGATAATATTTGGTGGCAACAGTTTGAAAAGTGACACGGACATTTACCGTGAATTGACGCAAAATACCAAAACGAAATTAATAGGCCTTCTGTGATAACGCTCCTTTGGGCTAAAAACCTTACTCATATATTAAACCCATGTCAAGTTTTATACGCATGCATCATTCGGCAGTTGTTAAATAACGTAGATTTCAATATGCGTCAAAAATTATGAATCGAAAATAAGAATTTGCTGCCAGTCCTAGCAAAAGCGTCATCGTTCTCTGACACTGAATCGATATCATCCTTTGCGAGTCAATACCATAACCATTCTTCAAGCATACGAACTAAAACTTTCCTTCAGTATTGCTGTGTACACAATTTCGTTACTTAGAATTCGTGCTTATCAAATAATCTTTGTGTAAGTACTTGACAGAATGAATGGGGTAAAAACTGCCTTCGGGAAAGAATATATGGTGGAGGAAGGGATGGTGGATTGGTCTTTCGGAGGAAGCATTCCAATGACTATATTTTCGCTTTTAATGAAGTTTATTTTCGACAACAGAAAATAAAATGATGTACAGAGCGAGCTCAGCTTCATCTTCGAATTGTTTCGCAGTAACAACTTAAATTACATCTGCAGTGTTTACCAATTCAATTTCAAAGGAAATCTTTGATGTCAAGATTTACAAGAAGAATACGACTCATCGAACCTTTCTAATACGATAAACACAAAGACATCATCAGGTTAAAGTTTTCTCTTAAAGGCAATCAAAAAATCTTTTGAAAAAACATAAATTGGAACTTGTTCTTTTGTTTCAATGAGATTTTCAGCCGTTAATGTTGTAAGGTCCCACCCTTTTATTTAACAAATAAATGTGGACGGATCTAATGAACAGCTAAGTGAATAATCGCTATAGTTCAGGAATAGAGACGTAAACTCGAGAAGGGTTACTTATTGTTCAAAATTAGAACTGATAGATCGCCCCTTTCTCAGGGCGTACAACAAAGCCTCCACTTGATCTTGAACTCAAAATATAATAAGAAGTAAGATTTAATTAATGCTTAACTAAAGAGATATAGCCAAAGCTATCAAAATTCTAAGTAGTTGGCCCCTAAAAATCGAATAAGCTAGCGAAGCTATCAAGGTCCTGTAATACGGCTGAATATAGTAACAGCTTTAGAGAGTCGTAGCCAAAAGGCAAACGTGCGCTAGTCAGAAACTCTGAGGCTTTCTCTCGAAGTCAGTGGAACTTCGACTTAAATACTACTCTTACTCATTTGCATTAACCGCGATTCTAAAAACACAATCTGGTAGAAAATTGTAAGTTGAAATTAGGAGGGACAGGAAAGTAGATTAAACTAAAGATAACTGTTAAAACCTTAGGATTAAACCTCACAACGTTAAAAATTTTAGATCTTTTAGATGAAATGCGGCCAGTGTCTTGCAAGTCACATAGAAAAAAACTGCTTTAAACGGGAACAATAAACACTTGAAACAAATAAATGTTAACATATTAGCTGTTGTAAGTGTCCCGGTGATCCTCAAAATGGTTTATCACCATGTTATGTTAATAATGTTTTCTAATAATGTTTTCTATAAACGGATGACTTGTGGGGAAAAAAAGCAGTTTAAATTGAATTTAATAAGCCAGATGGGTTGTGGTCTCACCTATCAAATACTACCCACAAATCAAATCAAATCAAACCTATAAAAACTTCCATAGAGATAGATCGTTTGCCAGGATTCGAAGCCGGGTCGAACCACCAATATTCAGCGATTTTACCGCTCAGTCGAATAATTAAATCTGATTTTGATCGTCGTGCGATGGAAAAAAATAATTAAAATTCGGAGGAATTTTACTTTATTTTTTTATCTTTATACGGGAAATACATATATAAATTTTTTAGTATACTATAGCATTAGCGTAATTATTAATGTTATTAAAAACAGCTGTTACAATACCAACATATTTATTATTTACACCTTCCCGTTTAGCCAAGTCCGGATTTAATTGAATCTCATGTTTTCGTCAAGACGGAGCCAAAGTAATCATACAAGCAAATTGAATAAATATCAAATAACCCACCACAGAGCACTTAAGAAACACGGAAGACCGTCCTAAGCAAATTGATAGTAACCGTAAAAAGCATATAGATTTCACAAGATTAATTGAGCATGAATAAAAACAAGGACAAGAAGATGTGAGAAGGTGGCTATATATGCGCAAGTATGTTTGCCTATTATATAGATATATATACATATATGTCTCTTTTACTTCTATATCCACTTACGTCCTTGTTTGCCCACTTTTCCTCCCCTCTCCCCCCACCTAACATCCGAACTCTGTTGTTTTTAATATCCGTCTCCCCGACAAAGATGCAATTTCCGGACTGCTGGGAATTGAGAGGAAGGGGGCGGGAGGAAGAAGGAAAGACAGGAAAAAGGAAAATCAATTATCTGCCTTCTGAAGAAAAATGTCGACATTTGGCGCTTTTATGATTCGTCCGAAGTTTCAATATTTGATTTACATGGAGTTATTTGTCTCTTAAGTACGAAACAGAACGATGAAATATTAGTTCCGTTATTTTTGTAGTTTCCTCTTATTGCCGATTTTTCAGTAATCGAGTTAAAAGATTAATATTATTATTTCGCCTCACTTTGTATTCTGAGAACGATTTTCAGTATTTAGAACTACGGAACTATGTTTTAAAGTGAAATATCCTATGAATACAGACTGTATCCCTCCCTGATTTGAGCTTGTGACATACCTACTCTATTACATGAAAGAATGCCTTAATTTTTTTTATAAATTTATAAAACGAGCTTAACTCGCTGAATTCAAATGCAGTTCTAATTCTAATTTTTGTCTCGCTTCCTTATTATTTTCCTACAAAAGAACAATGCCGCCCAACCGGTATAGTGGTTAGCGTCGCCGACTGTCGTGCCGAAGGGCCCGGGTTCGAAATATGTGGCGAGCCGAAATTCCTCTCGAGAGGTTGATGGGAGGGAAAGAAGGATGTGAGACTCTCGGACTCATCACCCGGGATCTCTCCATCAACACTAGGGACACAACTGGAGTTAAATCGCACTCTCACCTGTAAGGTGTTCAAGGCTGGTGCAAACGACAGGCATATCTTGCGCTCCTTGCCACGAGCAGTTTCTTGGGCTTTGGCTGACTTCGATCAGACAAGTGAGCATTGGTCAACAACAACAAGAGAACAATAACTATAAACAATTATTGCCTTCTTCTTTGCTTCTCGCTGTGTAAGTGTTAACACGTCCAATAACATCTGGTGGTTCGAATCTCAAAGAAACAAAGTTGATTTCTCGCGTTCCTATCTCCAAAATAACCTAATGTATCTACGTAACAATTATGAAGGTGGAGACTTGAATAGTTTATTATGGTATATTCCCATTTGAGACCCATTTACCGCCCATTTACCCCATTTCCATTTGAGACACATTTATATTCCCATTTACCGCCTTTCCTACACATTACATTCATACCTATCCTCCTCTTAACAAACACAATGCGTATAATAAATTTAAGTACAAGGATGTCTTTGAGCGATACCAAGTACTTTAAACACGAATTTTAAATTGACTTTAAAATTCGAATTTCGAAAAAAAATTTTCGTTAGGATCAAGAGATAAGAAAAAATTTAACAGTAACAATAAACTCCGCAGTGAACCCTCACGTGCTAATTTTTCCGTGTTTCCTGATTCAAAAACTAACAGACTTGAGACCCTAGAAACTTCGAGAAACGATTTTTTCTTGTATTCAAGACGTTCAGCAAAATTTTGAATAACTAAATTTTCTAACTTTTTTTTTATTTTGAATAGGATTGCACTGAAATATATTCTCATCATAAAAATTGTTGAAATATAAGAATAATACAGCCATTATGATACAAATGTAAAAAAATAATAAAAGCAAATCGAAATTCACAGATTTATTCCATATTCAGAGAAAAATGTAATATTTGTTAAAAACTTAAAAAATTCTTTAAAACTCGTAAATATAATCTTAAAATTTCATACTGCAATGAATTCCCAGCGATACTCATATCAAATTAACAAATAAATAAATGAAATCACATTTATAAAAACCAAAACAGTCTCTCCCCATTCTTCCCCTTTAACCCCTGACTCATCTACGATTTTCATTTGTATTTACACATTTTTATGTATATTTTCCTAATTAATTAACCTTGCGATTAATTAATTATATTTGATTTTACAATGTAAAGAATTTTAGATCTATGAAACTCGTAAACTGAAAATCTTTGGTCTTCGGTAGCGTAAAATTTTATATCTTATAAAAATATAATAAATTCATATGCTTCTTACGTCTAAAGAGATCCTGATTTTAATATTGAAACCAGTTTTATGGTTTGTAGCAATACTTAAAGACAAAAAGCAAATATATCGTTTAACCTCTCTTTCGGATTTCAGGACAAAAATTTCAAAAGCAGTCTTTAAATTGATTCAAAATACTGTAAAATATGCGTACTCAGATATTGCTTACTCAAATACTGAATAATCCATACGCGAATGCTTCGTATAAAATATTCTAAGTGGCAGTGTCTAGTTTATAAACTCACACATATTTTAAACGATGGCATAAGTTATTTCCATATATACCACCGGTAGATGGCGTTACATTCCTTACAGTGGACGAAGAAGCAGAAAAAAAGGATGTAAGAAAGCTTGAGGAAAAACGGTAAGAAAGAAAAAAACCAATAAATTGAACTCAAAAATACATTAACATTTATACATATTTTTAAGCCCTTTTAAATGCGATAAAATACTCAATTAATGGAAAACTTCCTGAAAAATTATTTGTTTTGCTAAATTAGTTTTGTTATAACACAATTCAGGAATAATTAATAATTACTATTAAAATAATTTTGTAACTTATAGCACTTGTTCCCAACCAACAGTGACATAGCAAGTGCGGACTCTCTAAAAATCGTGTAGGACGAATATTAATAACAACAAAAATAAAAACATCTGAAGGCTTTCAAATTTTATATTACGCCCAAAGGGAGTTTTTTTAACGTTTTTGTATATTACCTTTATTTATCAAATATCACGTTCTTCGCACTTAAAGCATAAAATTCAGTTCAACAGCAATATCGCGAAATAATTTTGAAAAAAGCACGTCTTTAGAATTTCCGATACACACTCTCGCGCGCTGGAGATGTCCTTCCCCCGTACAGTGTTGCCATTGCTCGCTTTGAAATCGTTCATTTTCTTAATCAATAATTCGTTAAATTTTACAAATGTGAAATAATAATAAAACAAATTCCACATTTCGGCTTCCAGATGACCATATTCGAGTGGAGGACTACATTATTCAAAATTTGGTGTCTCTAGTACCGTTGCTTTTTTACAGTGCGAGAAACATACATACATTCATGCAGATTCTTCATTATTTAATTTCTTTAAATATAGCGCAAGGCTTTAATATTTGGTGGCAACAATTCGAAAAGTAAAACGCTGCTTATAGTTAACCAACGCAAAATGCCAAAACGAAATTAATAGCCCTCTTGGGCAAATAGCCCCTTTGGGCTAATAATATTAACATTATTATGCAATTTACGTCAACAAAGAGTTAGTACACCGTCAGCACCAAGGTAAAATAAAAGAGCTTGTTTCCGGCGAAACGCATTTAAAGTTCTACCACCCATCCATTTTAAGAAAAATCCATTTATGGGTTTTACTCAAAAATTATCATGTATTTAATGAATAATTATCATTTATCTCACAGGATATGCATTGTCTTTATTTAGTACAGTTTAAAATATCAAAAGATAATACTGGAAAAGCATTAGTCAAGGAAAAATACCTAAAAAAAGGGGGATCCTATTTTTGGCACGGTCTCGACGATTTGCTTTTGCCATGGTTCCAATAGCCCCATCCAACAAAAATATATCAAGAAACGCACATAGGCATCTGAAGGGCAAGTTTATTATTGCAATGAATCTTATCTAAGACGAAAATCGATATTTTCAGATGATTTTAATCTGCTACAGAGCTGGTTATTTTAGAGTGGTGATACCTTACACTGATTTTATTTATATTCTCAAAAACAATGGAAATTTTCAGATGGTATGCCTCAGAGAGGCGGTCTCAAATGTTAATTAGTAATTTAACTGTATTTAATTTTACTGCGTTTGAAAATATTATATAGTTTTTTCCATGCGTATGTAATATGATTTAATTTAGCTTGGAAAGTTACCCATAAACATTAAAATCGCTGAACACAGGTAGTTTATCCTAGACTTAAATCCTGGTAACTGAGCAGGCTGCATGGGAACTACCTATTTGAATGATATTCTAAAGCTTAAGAATTTCAATTACATGTGCTTTGGATAATATCAGAAAGTGTTATCAATTTTTTTTAGAAAGAGAACATATACACTTCTGTAAACAGATACTGTATGGTTAATTTGATTTCAAATTTTAACTACATAAAAAATAATACATACAGAATAATTAATTTAATCATTTATGAAGATTTGATAAATTGGATAAGCATAATTAAAATCGATAATTAACCGCTTTACACTTGTAAATAATTAAATATTGGCCAATCAACCAAACGATAATAATTTCCATTACCATTACCAAACAATGATAATGCTTAAGATTTTTTTTTTAATTCAGCCTGCCTTAAAATGATTAGCTGAAATATTTGTTTGGAATACATCCAGATTAATCCTCGAGATTCTATAATTTCGAGCAAGCGGGGTTTATGTTAAATGAATTTAAGTATTTTAATCTAAATTAAATTAAGTTTTAATCTCAGCTTCTAACATATGCACATACAGCGTCTAAAACGAGAAAATCTGTCTAATCTCTTTGCAAGCTAAATTAGAGAATTTTAATTTGTTTCTTATAGAAAGCTTTGTTAAAAGCGAAAACAGGATAAAGGAATATGGTAATAATGTGAAAACATATTTAAATTTATGTTACATTATTTCCGATTTATCGTAAATTGTACTTGGAAGCAATTCTCTAGACATTATTTAAGGAGAACGGGTATTATCAGCTTTCAGTCAAGATGCCAAAAGAAATATTAGAGAACGCAAAATAATGAAAGTTGCGGAAAATAAGAGATAAAAATCTTAAAAAAACTATTATAGAAATTCTGATTTTTAATAGTTATAAATTCAGTAATTACGTGGTATAAATTTAAGTTCAAGAATTTATAACGATCATAAAAATTTCAAACAAATACACCCAAAAATAAACTAATGGATTTAGTACGTCTTCGTATTGGATGACGGACCCATGGTCTGTACCCAGTAGTCGTTAGCTCATCGCAAACTCGTAACTGTAGTATCTAATTCTTTCACCTTCATGCAAGTTGGCGACTATTCGCCAAGAAACATGGGCATCCCGCTGCATTCTTCCTGATATAACCTTAGCTTCATAACAGTGCTATGTACATTGAAAAAAAAGGGGGGTAGTTCTATATCTTCCGTTCTACTGGGCCGATTGACGAAATTCAACCTGCGTTTTTCGTCTCTCGAAAGCACGACATAGAGCATTGTTCTAATAGAGGTATGTTGACAAAAAATCGGACTTTTTCTGAAATAACATACCATTTTTTTCTTCATATTTCGATTCTACGACTCAATTTATGCCTAGATGTGAAATTTTGTAATTTTTGATGAGAAATTTATGGAGAATTTCAAAAATTTATCTTGAAGCCTCTTTTTCAGTTTGCACCAAGAATAATTCACTTGGCGAACTTCTTAACTTAAGAGTAACCTATTTTCCTTTGCTTTTTTGCATTGTCCATGCGCGGAAAAAGTCTGTACTTTCAAATAAACATAGTTTTAATTAATAATCATAGTTTGTACTTTCAAATAAACGTAACAAAGTTCGTAAAACACATTTTCATTATTATCGCTTATAATAAATATGCCAAATTTCAAAACGCGCTAATAATGTAAATTTGCGTATATCTTATGAAATTTTGAATAATGAATATCTTATGAATTTTTTTTTGCAGGTTTGCTTAGAAATACATCTACTTTATTCTGACGGCAAAAAATTTATAGCTTATAATTCAAAATTGTTTCGAAAAATTCATAAAAATACAAATTTAAAAAATAAATCATAAAAAATTGGCGAATTTTATTTGGAATGAACCTAAATTTCGAAATATGAAAGGAAGAATCAAATAAGCTTAATAAAAAAGAGCTATTAATCGATGTATACCAAATTCAATTATCATTGAGGAGCTAAAATTTTGAGAGCTAATTTTTTAAAAACTACGAGTGCGATTTTTACAAAACTTGGCAATTTGGAATAGTTTGAGTTGTAGAATCGAAGCATGGAAAAAAATTGCATGTCGATTCAGAAAAATTCCGATTTTGTGTCAAAATACTTATATTAGAACAATGCTATATATAAATCTAATACATATCCTAAGTCGCGCTTTCAAGACATGAAAAACGCAAGTTGAATTTCGTCAGTCGGCGCAGTAGAACGGGAGATACAGAGAACTGTCCTTCCCCTCCCTTTTTTTTGCGCACTGCAGCTTTCTGTCTCTATGTAGGCACACTCTTATGTTTTGGCAAATTAGAAAAAGATGCCGGCACATTTTTGCAAATTAACCGCGCCCTTCAGACCGGCTACATCCGCCCCTAATTAAAAGAATTCTTGGAATTCAAGCATAATCAACGCGTAAATTCATAGACGGTTTCTCGAACACTTTTAAATTAGAACATAAAATTCGAATTTTAATTAAGGCAGAAATTAATGGAAAAGGATTCCTGCACGTGTAATCAGCACAACTATATGCCTCGCTTGAATTTCATGTCCCTCGTAGGCTTATGCGTTTGCCCAATATAAGAGTGTACTTACTTCTTCTCCGGAAATAAGAAAGGAATGCCAAGCAATTCGCATTTGAAGCTAGTACTCACCACCATAATACCACAAAACTAAAAAGAAATCTAATTTAAACACCAACTGACTTCCTTGTACGGCCTATAATATTATACGCATTTTTTGCTGCACTTCATTTAAACATATTTCCTCGAATTTCATTAGATATATATTTTTCATTCATTCAGTTCAATTCTCACTTCACGGCAAGAGAAAAATACATAAAAATTCAAAACATCTTCATTAAAACATGTAAAATACAGAAAATCATAACACATCAAATACGGTTAAAAACAGTTAAAAAAAGATTTTTAGAATTAAAAATTCACGTTCAAATTCAAAGAAACAAGCAATTCGGCAAGCGAGCAGGAACCAAATTTTCAGTGCACAAAACTGAAAGTTAACTTTTGATCTCACTAAAGACACGAAGTTCTGAACACACAAACCGACTTAATTCACTGTTCTTCTAAGAGTTTCAAATGTAAACAAATGGCTGCCTTGTTAGGCTTAGCGCCACTTTTAAATTGCTGGCAGTTCTACTACTGTTGCATTCAGATTAACCAAAGGCATAGAAACCTTAAAGTACGATCAACATAATATAATCACTTTTAAAGCAAAACATGTAGAATTTACTAAAATGTAAGAATAAGAAAACTGAGCCCACCGAGTCGGGTAACAGAATGGGAATATACATCTATATATGCTTGGTTAGGCCGGTTGCAACGAAAAAAAGAGGAGCACATCTACATGCTAAGCAGTCCCATATGCAAAATTTCAACGTTCTACGGCTATTCATTTTTGAGCTATGCGAGATACACATGTACGTACGTAGAGACATCAAGAAAAAAATCTCTTATTAATCCATTTTAAGCCTATTTTGCAAAAAAATAGTGGTTTTCTGTCCGTACGTACGGATGTCATACAGAAATACATTTCGAATAGATCCGAGAGCAGTTAAAATGGATATTTTCTTTGAAATATGATACCCGACATTTTTCACAGTTATAATACTTCGTTTACATCGTACAAGGAAGTAAAACCTTTTATTATAGAATTTTTCAAGCATGATAAAATAACTCAAACAAAAATATTATTTCTTAGAACATCAAAGAATTTTGCTGAAAAGCTCCTTTCTACTGAAACTATTTCAAACATCCGCATTAACTTGCTTTTTTAAATTAAGACATTCGACTTAACCTATGATGGCAAAAAGATGTCTTGTGCCAAAACTTTTTCACATACAGCAAACCTCTGAGTTTTCTATAAAAAGATCCAATCTCTCAAATTTGTCAGGTGAAGAAAGATTGCAACAAAAAGGCATCCGAGCCGAATAATTCAGTAAGTAAACTGACGAGTATGTAACAATCAAACGACAAAGGCATTAGCTCGAAGGAAGCCTGTTAACGACATGTGACAACTGAAAACTAAGAATAGAAGAGATTCTTTAAGTTCCATTCCTGCCTGCCAAGACACAGAGAGGGAATTTGCTATGAAAGTTGCCTTTGTCTTCCACGTCATGTCATTAAATTCGTTGGTAAATGATCGCCAACGATTGCAGAAGAAGTAAATTTATCCATAAACCAGCTGGAAACCTTTAATAAAATGTCAGATATGTCAAACTAAGTATGCCATGTTGTCTTTTAAGAACTCATGAAAAATGACATCCGCAAGGTATTTTTTATAATTTCAAAATCTCAAAGTTATTGCAGAATAATTGGCTTCTCATTGCATTAGGTTAAAATTACATTTAATTGAAAGTACTTTTACACATTTTCTTTACAAAATAATCGCCTGAGAAAGTGAAACAAAGCTTGTAGTTTTAGCTGAGATTCGCTCTTGGAACATCGCAGAATATAAGTTGCTCAGAACTTCACAATTTTACTTTTGCAAAAAATCAACTAATTACTGCAACGAACAATTTCGGAGTATTTTTATTGGATATGGGATAAATTCTTTGTATTGATAATGAAACCGAAATTAAAAAGTTTCGCCTGCTTTCATTAAAATAGAATATTCATTTAAGTTATGCCTGTATAGATACAAAGTACCCAATCGATGTTGTATGATATAAGACACATGGCATAGATACAAGAAGTTATAGATACATAGATAGCTGTAGTGAATATGACTGTATAGATACAGTGTTTTCGAAAACGATGTCTGCTGAGTTTGTACTAAAGCTGAAGCAAGAGAATAACAAACCTTCGAAATTTGTAAAAATTTATTATCTTTACTCAAAACATTTGTAGAGCCATAAGGTTATTTTGAAGCAGGAGGTGCGAAAACATTGCAATGCCCTCGCGGGGACTCGAACCTGTACCTCTCGAATAGGCACCAAGCGTGCTACCGTTACACCACCAAGGCATGCTGGAAGGAGAGAGGAGATACCTTATATACTCCTCTTTTTAAAGGGCGACTGGGGATTAGGGAACAAATCCTGGTGGTAAAGAATCATTGTCCACCACCTTTCAATTCCGGTGCTATTTGTAAACTCATTAGGTTATTTTAAAGGAGGAGGTGTGAAAAATATGCAAGGCCCTCGTCGGGACTCGAACTTCGGACCTCTCGAACACGCGTCGAGTATGCTTCCAGTTACATCACGACAACATGCTGGAAGGAGGGAGATAATACCTTATATATATTTTAATTGAATCACTTCTTTTATGTATAAGTAACAGCAAAATCATTTAACAAAGGAATGGGGGACCTTTTTAGATTTACTAACAATATATTTACAAACACAACTATCGTTGTATATTCATAGTCACCATGTGGCAATTTGCATATTTTCTCTCACTTCAGACGTCGCTCATTCCCTCCAAGTGGTTACGTAGATTTTTGAGACGACAGCAGGGGTTAAGTAGGTTAATTGGAACCGAGAAGTAGTCTGATATCAGAGCCTGTCAAAAGCTGGCTGCTGTCTCAAGAACGTCAGTTCGAGTCTGGCGTAGGTTTCGCGGAGCAAGCTGGAAAATGGACCGCTAACAGATAGCTGCTGGTTAATCATGGTCTGAGTAGATGATTCCGGAGAAGTCCTCTCCGAAACGGTGAGCTAAGGTTGAAAGCTTAATACGTTGTGGTTCTTCTTAGAGTTAAATTGAAGCGTGAATTTTAGCATAGTCAGTTGGACTGCTATCTATATATTTTTGCTAATTCTGGAGTAGAGACTCTTTAAAGTTTTAAGTTAAATGCTACTGAATTTTTGTCTGCATGAATATAGAAATATCACTTTCATCTCGATAACAAGGAAAAGGAAATCAATGGCACCTAATAATCAGAATCCACAGAGCTAGCTGTAGCGGTTACAGCAATCCAACACTCTCAAATCTAGCAGAAGGTGTCCTAATCAAACTTTGCCAATATACATATCTTTATAATCACTGAAAATTTCACTGCAATTGTTGTTGTTGAGGTGAGGAAGTAGATATGTACAAGGTTTTCGTTAAAAGTAACCACAAGTTTTAATTCCTAAATTATTGGTCCACGATTTACTTTTACAGTTAGAAAATTTTTCAAAATAAGGCTTAGAATTTTATAAAACAGTTTCAATATTGTAGATGGGATAAAATAGCAATTATTTATACAATTGAGAAACAGCAAAAGCAAATTTTACGTTTATGTGTAAAATTTGAAAAGCTATTTAAGAATGAAGTTATTGACTTACGTCACTGTATCAGACTGATTTTGAGACGACGTTTACAGGCCAGCTACAAAATGAAAGCAATTTGCTTTGGCAATTAATGGCTTCTTCTCGCAAAAAGCATTCCATATCGCATTTATGCCTAGTTTCTTGAAATAGTTTAAATACTTTAATATTGCACGTAATGGCATGAAACATCGTTTTTAACTAATTAAAGCATAATAAATACTTCACTGACTAAAATTTTCCTTACGGATACCATATAAAAGTTAGATATTGATAGAATTCTTCTGTCCACAGTGTTGAAAATATTTTAATAAAATTCTCTAATTTAAGATCTACTTTAACTTCTCAGTTCTATAAAATTTTGTAAATTGAAACATTACAAGAAACTTAGCACCTGAAAGAACATCTCTGTGATAAATTCTCATGGAAATAAAGCCTACCTTTTTGGAAAACCTTGTATCTATAGAATATAAAAAGTTTTATTTGGAATTGTTTCAGTAAAATGGAGCTATATATTAAGTATATATACACCAGAAATAATTATAGATAAAGAGATATTAAATAATAATAGATGAACAGATTATAGATAAATATTTCTAGATGAATAGAATAATAATTATAGATGAATAATAAA
>KK114406.1:759097-773042 GCA_000611955.2 Stegodyphus mimosarum
AATAATTACAAATGAATAGATTGTAATAAATATTAAATGAATAAATTATACGTGAATAATTATAGATGAATAGATTAATTCGGAAATAATTATAATAATTAAGTATTATATGTACACCTTAAATTTGTCGACAATTAATACTGTAATTATTAGAAAATATAGAAACTTAAATACTGCAATATTATGCAACTTAAGAGGATTAAAAAATAAAATTTTGTCTTATTATTACATTTTATAGCAAGAACATTTATAAGGAAGGGTAATGAAGAAACGAAATAAAAAAATCGTTTGAGGTCTACCATTTTAGCCAAACTAATACGAATCAAAAATTTAGTGTTTTAAATATACACGAATCAAAAGTAGATTTTAAGAATTTCATATTAATAATTAGACGTTTTTTACAAAAAATGCAAAGACTCTGTTCCTCTACTTTTTCTCTAAATATTACTGAATTTAATTCGACACGGAATTATTCAATATCAAAACGTCCCGAAGAGTTCTGCATCCACATGTATAAGATATCGATTTTTAAAGAGTTTACAAAAAATAAAGAATGTGCTAGGATAAACAAAGCCGAAAAATTTCCTATCCTCTTCGCATAAAATACGACCGTGCACGTTAACCATGCGCATTATTTTGCTGGCATTACCCAAAACACAATCCGTTGCCAGCAAAAAACAAATTAAAGTTGCTTTGTTCTGCTGCAAATCGCTTAGAAAACAACATCGAAGCTGTGTGAAATATCCCCTTGCGGAAAGAAAGGGGGGAAGAGGAATAATAATAAAATAAATTTGGACTGCTTTTGAATAACAGCATGCAGAAGCAAAATATGGGAGGGGGGAGGGTAGATTAATAATAGAATATATTCGGTCGGTCGAGTTTATTCTCTTCCTTCATGAAGCGGCATTGTTGGTTCGTGAATCATGGGGAGTGCATACGGAATGAGGAGGTACCATGGGATTCAATAAAAGCTGCATTAGGGCGAGGTAATCTGCTTCTATGGGGACTTCTCGCTCGCACTGTCGACCGGTTACTTTTTTTAGCTTTTTTATTTACCATTCTTTTCCCTTGAGGGTGGCAACGAACAAAACGTTTGCTTTTTTGGCGCAGAAATCACCCCCTCGGAGATAATTCTGTCATCACCATGACTTGATTATTCAGGTATGACAGCAGATAAAAACGAGGGTACCAAACCCAGAGGAGAATACAGTTATGCGAACTCAGAAGGATCAGAATACGACCAATTTGAACACTGAGCAACTTATCACTTAGTTTAATTTCAGAAAGTCAATTACGCGCTGAAGATTAATTGGAAATTCTAGCCAACAACTTATACATACAACAATCATCAACAGACTGATTTAGCTGCAGAACAGCTAAGAAATCAGTCAAAGACATTTAGTTTCAAAAATACTACAACCAAGTGCCGCCCGGAATTTTTTTAATTTAAAACTTTTTGGATTATTTCTTCCAGTTTGTTCCGTCCACGTAAAGTTAGATCCTAAGAAGAATCCTATTAAATTAGAGCCTAAAGAAATATAATTAACACCAGGAAGTTATTTCTCGATTATCTGTTTTCTTGCTACCGTAAATAATTATTGGCTGTTAATAGCATAGTACATGGATGCTTTTAGTGATATATGCATTGGTAATTTAGCTCAGGAACTGTGATTTCCTCGGACATGTTTACAATCAAGAAGCAATTTCTTTAGTTTATTTCAAGCAATTTTTTACTTAAAATTTCCTGAAAGTTACAGTAAAGCAATAGGTAAAAAGAAATATATATAAAGTAAATATTAGACAAACAAAAAACATATTGATATTGGAATTTCAAATCACTCCCTGAAAGGCTACTTAATTGGGCATCTCTATCAAATTATTATGATAAATATGCCATTGGGCATCTCTATCAAATAACTCTGATAAATATGCCAGTAGAAAATTAATTCTGAAGCTTTCTTACGTATTGGAAATCAACTTTTCTTAATACTCCGCTAAAAGCTTAAATCCATTTTCAATGGTTCAATGCTCTGCATCAAAATAGTTTACTTGAAACATTTCACCAAGCCAAATCTCAAATGCATGGCCGTTTTATGCATCTGAGACTCAAATGCAAGACCATAAGTTATTTTCACTCTCAGTTTTCTTCGTATGCTTTGCCGTCTTTTGTTTTGCTTTTAAAAAATTGCAACACCCCTTGAAACAAAAAATGAATATGCTACTTATAATATATTATCAACACGTTCATCTTTTTATGCTTATAAAAACATCTTATGGTGTGATTACAATTACAGCTTCAATTCAGATAAGCCAAACAACAATGCAAAAACTTAAGAAATAAAAATTATGTAGCAATAATAGTAACAAGCAACTTTCTCTCTTTTGCAAGCAGTAGCATTGCAAAAGAGAGAATCGATAAAGTTACAATCTTGTATCTGTATTGAAGAGCTATCCTTCCCTCTTCCATTAACATACGAATGCAGCTATATAAGAAGCTCTAACGTATCAATTCTCACATGGCCTCATTGCAAAAGCACATACTTTTCATATTATAATATAAAGAAATAGAATATTTTTGCAGAGAAAACCACAAATACATTCGTGATTTCCCAATTTTACTGAGAAAAGTCTTAGACGATACAAAATTCCAAAAGCGACAAATGATGACATTTCTCCCTTACAGTGACGACACTTGCTATTTAACTGAAGTTTGTCTTGCATCATACTACTTTTCCTTGCAAAAGGTAAGCACTTTGTTTTGTCAAAAATAGTAAGAAATATTTCAGAACTTTTACTTATGATGATGCTATCGCCTTCGACTACATGGCTGAATTACTAAGGGAATATACGCCATAAACTGCACAAATTTGCATTCGTCTTACTCATGCAGACAGAATAATATCCTGACGCAACACCTCCTGGGTAATATAAAGATCCCCAAAAAAGAGGGACTGAGGAATATGCACGTGGCTTCATGATATTTACCATCTGGTCCCCTACTGATTAAATCCGGGGTTCCTGGACGAAACGATGGATCGTGCTCTTCCCCGAAGACCGTCCCCTCCTAGGAATATATATATCTCTTCTATTTTAAACTGCATTTTCCATCTATGAGAGCATATTCCCCTTTTTCTCACGCACCCTATTTGCAATTCCTTAACGAACTCGCCGGCACATCCGCACGTGGTAAATATGAGTCTATCAACTGTCCCTTCTCCCCAACTGCAAAAATTTAATTAGTTGAGCCAGTAAATTCAAAGTAGGGCAAACCACGTCGGCACGCGGTGAGCTTTTAATTTTCGCCAGCGCAGATGGAATTCAGTCGACGTGAGTTATGCCTCGTTTTAAAGCTGGAAGCAATAGATGATGTGTGTTTAACCAGAGAACTGAGAAGGCCAAGATATTCATTGCATTTTTCGGACATGACAAGCGATTTCTTCTGTCTCCTGCGGCACGTATATCGATTAGATATTCTATTTATAAGAACCCTTCTGAAAGGAGCATCTCGTTGAGAGGGCTTTATTATTATTCCAAATGGGCGTTTATGTGCGAAGGGGAACCATCTTCACTGATCCCATTCACTCAATAACCGTTCCAAACAGCCATTTCGTTCGGAACCAAAATATTTAAATATTATTATCTTACATAAATGCAGTTATTCATATAGAGAAAAGCTTAAATATTTAGGCATAGATCAGAAATAAAAGGACATAAATTGTCAATAACTTCTGGTAGTTTGTGTTGATTATTTGTGCATCATATCACATTCTGGAAGTGACCATTTTTTGTTAATAAGTATAGCAGTTTTCACAGAGACTACGTAAACGTCTCTATAACCAGACAATGGTGAACGTCATCAGAGTACTTTCAACAAGCTGCAGCGATTTTCAAAGAGGTTTTGGAACAACCTTTGACTAGATAATATGCAAATGGCATTTTCACTTCTAACAAGATGCAGAGATATGTCACCCACTTATCTCCAGAATCGATGTCGAACTTTGAAACAACAGCATATTTTCCCAAAACTCAGTAACCACAAGAGTTGCCTTGAATTATCTTCCAAGATTTCTGTAAATATCCTTAGTAAAGAAACTTTGTAATAAATCATGGAAACCTTCAAAGTAGAACATTAACGAGTGAGACCACAAAATACTAATGCTGGAGCACTATACTGATTTCTTATAAAAAGAAAGGCATCACGTCAGCAGTTATCTTCAGAGGACAGAAATCAGTTTCAGCATGTCACTTGATGCACAAAGTATTCGACATGCTTTCATATGTGTTAACGAAAGCAAGACATGTAAATATGTGCTCTTCAGCCACTTAGCATTTCTTGCTCGAACGCATATTTGCATGATTTCCCTTCATATAATACGAGCATTTTGTTTTTACACTTAACAGTTTTGATTATCCCATTTCATCTATTCCATCTTACTTTTTGATGCAATAATGAAGCTAATCAATTGCAGAAAGATCTCTCCTTCCCGTCACCGATGTTTGATTTGGAATGAAATAAGTGAGTTCTTTTGGATACTGCGTATTGAACTTCTTAGACAAGTTTAATTTTACACAAAATTTTGCTGAATATTGCATTAATTTACTATTAAATACAAACATAAAGATTTAAACTCTTTTTAAATGCTGTTAATCTTTGCATGATGGAAAATCTATGAATTTTAACAGTGATTAAGACTGAAAATTTACTAAATTTAACATTAAATAAGAAATTTTTCATATATTCTGATGATTAAAATTAGCTTGAATCCATCAGGAGAATAAAGAAGCTCATATTGTTTGGAAATTAATGTAAAAATCATTTCTACCTCCTCTATCAGAATTTTAATTCTTTGGCAGTCTATTGATGACATCATCGCAATTCATGATTATCGGAGAAAATTTGGATGATAATAAATATGGCAATATTCGAAACTAACCATATCGAGGAAGTGAATTAAACATCACATCAGCGAAATGACTTAATGTTCATTTTCACATATAAAATTTAAACCTACACCGCCAACTGAAATTCGATTATTTTCTGCACGGCATTACGAAAAAAAAAAAAAAAACTACGATTGTTGCAGACGGAATTGCTGTACCTTCTTTTAAAATGCATTATACTGAATTGAAAAACTAATTTTGCATCCAAGAATTTTAAAATGTGTAATGCACGTGAATTGGTTAATCAAATTCATTTTAGCAAGATTGACATTCCTGTAAAATTAGTTTATCACTAACACCAACGTGTGTGAACAAAAGCCAACGTTGAAGGGACAATGATTATTTTTATATTTCTTTCTATTTTATTTCCTTTACAAAGCGCTTTTTAACGTATATATCGAGTATAAAAATGAAATTTTCTTAAATCTCTAAAATAAAAAACAAACAATTTTATGGCTTTTTTAGCCCAAAAGGGGCTATTAGTCTCGAAATGGAATCTTGCGTCGGTTTCATATAAACAACATAATAAACATAATATTTTTAAACTGTTGCCACCAAATATCGCCTTACATTATTTTTAAAGAAATTAAATAATAAAGAATCTGCATATAAGAACACAAACAGAATATATAAGAACACAAAACATATTCCTCACAGAAAAAAAAGATGGTACCTAGAGCCATCAAATTTTGAATAACGTTGTTCTCCACCCGAACTGGCGCACCCGAATTTTCAATTTCGAATTTATTTTATTATTCGTTTCATATTTTGTAACCTTTTAATCAGTTTCTGATTAACAAACTCAAAGATATGAAAGGGAGAAGTGGCAACACTGTTCGAAATAAAACATTTTTACAACCGGCACCGGAGACTGTTACCATTCGGGAAAATGTAAGATATTTATCTTTCAAATTTAATTAACAAACTCGGCTCCATTAAAGCAATGTGTTGCCGCGGCCGGAAGTAAAATGATGGGTACGGTATTTACTATCGCATTTTCACACCTCATTTTTACTAGCGCACAGGCGGCCGAACAGTTAAATCGCTTAACGATGGTATACAACCTAGAACCAAACCCCCGCAAATTGTTCTAATGCTTTCATGGTTTTCCCTATGAGCAACGAGCCTCTTACAAAGTCAGTCGCGAGGGCATTCGTACCCTTGACTAATAATCCTCAAGTGTTTTGCCGTAATCTAAATAATACAATCCAATCCTTGATTTACAAAGCTTATCTATTGAAAGTCGAGAAGGGAAATTATATACCAAGTCTGAGGAAAGAATTGAAAGAAAGAATTTATATGAAGCAAAAGGTATATGAACAGATATGCTAGTATTATTATATTTCAGTTCCTTTCTTCAGAAGTCAAGTATTTCGAAAAGCGAGTTACACAGGACATTAGCATGCACTTCAGAACCAAGAAATTTTAAAAACAAATTTTGCCGTCGCCAGGATTTCGCGAGCTTCAAAGTAAATGGATGCGGATATGTTACCATTTCACGAGCGACTAGGAAGAGGCACGAGACCCAGGTGACCAAATTCAACTCAGTTATTTTTTATCATATTTTAGCTTGGGGACTACAGTGATCATTAGGATATCCGAAATCAAGAAGCATGAAAAACCAAATCGGGATAATTTTTTACATTATATATATTGCTTTTTAAACCCTAAGGAGCATTAGCCCAGAAGGGCTATTATTTTCGAAACAGAATTTTGCGTCGGTTCATTATAAATGCCATTTCACTTTCCAAATTGTTGCCACCAAATATTCGAGCCTTCCATTATATTTAAAGAAATTAAATAATGAAGAATCAGCATGAATGTATGCATGTTTCTCATATTGAGAAAAATACGATGGTACCTAGAGCCATCAAATTTTGAATAACATAATCCTCCAACCGAACATGAGCCCGAATTTTGAATTTCAAATTTGTTTTATCATCTATTTCATATTTTGTAAAATTTTAACGAATGTTCGATTAACATTCTCAACGATTTCTAAGCGAGCAATAGCAACACTGCGCGGAAAAAGAACATTTTTATCTCCAGCGCGCGAGACTGTGTATCGGAAATTCTAAAGATATGCTGTTTTTAAATATTTTGTGATATTGCTGTTGAATTAAATTTTATGTTGTTTAAGTGCGAAGCGCATAATAAATAAAGGCAACACACAAAACGTTAAAAAACACCCCCTTTGGAAGTAATATAAAAATCGAAACGCTTTCAGATTTTTTTCCTTTTTTTAAATTTTTGTTTATACTTTTTTCGCTTGCGAATTTCACTTTGCTATGCACGTTTACACCTTACGCATTGCTGCTATAAAACAAAAGTTCCTAAATAATATGCTGAAAAAACTAAAGGGAGAAATATGCACACGGATATGGTATTTAACAGGTTTGCTTCAAATACATTTTAGAAAAAAAAAAAAAAAAGAAAGAAAGAAAGAAAGAAAAAAAAAAAGCTGCTCAGTTTAAAATTAATACACGCTTAAGTATGCAAATACCAGACAACATCAAATGGTTTTTCACAGGGAATAACGAAATATTGAGTGATTATTAATCGTAACTAGACACGGCTATTTTTAAATGCGTGACAGACGACGATCGTATACCACTGCTTAATAATGCAGAAAATAATCACTGAATTGCGTGGTTAGACATTTAACTACAGACTACAGTTATTTGAGCTAAACGAAAGTTTCTTTTTTTTTTTTTTTATTCTTTCCGATTCTTAAATAAAACATAACCAACTCATAAATCACAAAGTCGTCAAGCACTAGGCAAATTCAAAAATATCATTAAAAAAGTAAAAATAAACATATAATCTAAAACGGGATAGTTTCTGTATGTCGCCCAAAACCCATTACAAAAGTGGGACGCTGCGAGGTCTTGCATGAAAAGTTTCCCAAAATTAATAAGAAATCACATTCCAAACCCTACATGGGGTCGGCCAGATCTATTTGAGGCTCAGCGTCACTTTTACTTAACGCTTTCACCGAAGCGCCACCGAGCGGAATTAAATGGGGTAATGAGGCATGACAGATGTCATGAGTTCTGAGTCACGCGACTGCGAATGGAAAGCGCATGCGCTCTTCTACTATTCGTTAACGAGAACTCAATAAGCGGGAAAGAATTTGGTATTGGCATTGCGGTTATCTTCACCAAGGCTAGCATAGGAATGGGATCAGATGGCCATGAGAAATAAAAATTCTCATCCAGATCATGAGGTACGTTCTTAACGTGAAAAAGAAGAAGCCACAAATATAGTTTGCAAAAGAATCATCATGACAAATCTTTATTAGTAACCTATGAGCTCGTGTTTTCTGTCACAAATTATGCAATATATTTTGCTGTTGACGTCCTCAAGAGAAGGTCAGCCATATTAGCATCATCATTTATTAAAAATGTAGCTTCTTTAGTAATTATAAAAAAACAGTATATCTTTGTTTCCCATTCAACATAGCATTGTTATTCTTGTGGCAGCTTTCCGAATATAACACAGAAGCTCCAAATAATAGAGTATATTATTCTGATAATCTGAAGGGAAAATTTTTAAAAAAATTACAGAGAGTGAGTAAAAAAAAAAAAAAAAAAATTCGCAGATCTTTTTGTTATGCAAATATGTTGACCAAAAAATAATGATGAACAGCATCTGGAAAATAGAAAGGGGGAACGTAATTTAACTTCGCGGAAGTTTTATTTCAAAAATATTAATGTTTTAAACTCCTGAGAACGAATTATGAAAAATCGAAACTAATTAGTTAGTAGGATCATTTGGACTTTTTTGAGGGGGGGGGAAGCGGAAGAAGAGCAATATGTGCAATGCCCTCGCCGGGACTCGAACCTGTCTCAAATACGCGCCGAATGTGCTACCGTTACAACACGAAGGCATGCTGGAAGGAGGGAGAAAATACTTTATTAGTTCAAACAAAAATGCAGTAATGTGTCTAGCGATAGTTACTAAAAGCAAATATAACTTTAAACATTATTTATAATTTACAGAGTAGTCCAAAAAGACTTACAATTTAGAAAAATTGAGGAAATGGTACAATAAAACATAATTTGAAAAAATAAACAAATAAGTAAAAATAAAGCTTATTGGGGGAGGTGATTTGAGGGGGCGAGGGAGGAGAGATGGAAATATTTGAACTAAGTTTTTACCAACAGCGGACATTGCACAATATCGACAGTCAAAACATGGTTAAAAATTTGCATTGAATATTTTAATTTGCTAGCGAATATAATAAATAATTACTTCGTGATAGATAACGGTTTCTTGTATTCGATAAATCTTTTTAATTATTATTGAAGTGCCGTCGCTGTTGTCGATTAAGTATCGGTGAAAAGACGAATTGATTTCATGCCTGAGATTCAACTTTGCGCACACCGTTATACGAAATACTTAATTTTTATACATTAAATATACACGTTTAAACCCTTTCAGACTATCGTATAATACAGTAAAACGTGTTATAATATTTGATATACACACGGGAAAAAAAGCACAATTTGTCGTTAATGACATTATACGTAATGTTATATATTAGATATTTGTGCATCGTTGCCGCTTCTGTGCTGAATTAAGCTTCTGTATTATGGCTTGCTAAGCTAGTTCGCTATATGTTGTAGCTACTCTGTATATAATTAATTTATCAATTATTAGTTTTCTTATGTTTTTAAAAGCTCAGAGAACAAATTCTTCCACCTGGGAGGGGAAGAGAGAGAGAAAGATAGGTGATCCGGAAGTAAATAAAAAAAAAAAAAAGACTTATCCAAAATCGAATGTGCAAACTGTAAAGAAATGTGGCGTTTATTCCGATTAAATTCTCGTAATGTAACTGCCGTCACACCGAGCTAAGAACCGGAAGATCTCCATTTTCGGCAGCAAATTTCCTAACTGCACATTGTTATCACAACAGCGGAAGAGGCTTTCTTCGCTAGAACAACGGGTTTGCAATAGGTGTCCCCGAGAATCAACTGTCAAATTCCACTGTTTCGTGAGAATTTTGGAGCCCATTTGCAACCGACGAGAAAATTTTATTCATTTTCTTCGAGAAAATCTGATTGTGACATAATTAGAACTGCAGTAGTACACGGAAGATTTTCAACACCTGATTGACTGAAATTAGAAATAAATATGAATAAGATTTAGACACCCTGAAGAACTTCAGAAAATAACTTCTTGATTTCCCTTTTCATGAACCATCACGTGGACGAATTTTGCAACTCGAATCCATTGGTCCATTTTAGAAGCTACTTCCATGGTTAAAAATACCAAAATGCACTTTTTTGCTTCCAGAGAGTGTATAATTGATTTTCCTATTTCCTGCCCTGCAGAAAATCTAATACTCTACTTTCGAAGCGATTATAAACTACGATAACATTGCAATGTGTTACATCGTTTATTAAACAACGTTCGACATGAAAGAATACATAAAAAACAGAAAGAACATTCCAAAAACACGGCGGCTCGAAGGCGTTTTCATAAATAAGAACAGACAGGAAAATTCAGAAAAGAAGAAAAGCAAACAAATTGCACCAACCGAATTATCACCCGTCCTGTTCACAATTAGTCCTTGGTAAACTAAATTAGCTCTTAAAGAAGGCAAGAGCTAATTTCTCTCATATTCTGTGCTCACACGGAACACATGCGACAAAGCTTAAGCGCGGAGAGATGGAGGAGAAAAAAAAAATCGATCATTAAGTCTCAGAACGATAAAATCTAAAAACTGCACAGGTGAAGATGAAATCTGATATTAATAGCATGAGTTCAGATACATGTAATGCTCCCAAACATTCGGGACCGTGACTTATTTTGCGGGGGATGGTCTAGAAAGAAGAAAAGTGGTCTGGTGGAGTTTAATCACTAGCATCCAATCCTTGAATCCTCCGGGAAGACGAGGACCCTGCGGATAGCTAATGGCCTGGGCGGTGCTAGGGGTGTGTGACAATATGGGGTGCCAAAGCCTCAGGTGCAATGGATGTTGTGAATGGTAACCTGACAGATGCACGGTTTGGGATTATCCGATAGCGTGATGTAGCCATGGCAACCACTTCCAAGATCTCTATCCCGCTCACTTAGCTTAATAAGTGGAGGTTCCTCGCTTTCGTATAGAGTAAGAAAAAATAATGAAAATGAAAAGAAAAATGGAAAAAAGTATATATATTCCCACCCATCCCCTCTTGTAGCTCGTGTTTTTGATTCAACAGTGGTGTAAGTGACAGTTTTGATTAATAGCAAAATAATATTTTTAGTACGGTGTTCAATATGATGGAAGGGGGGAAAAAGACCAACCAGCAAATTTTCTTATTGGTATAAATAAATTGTATTTACTTTATGTTCACGAAACAAGAATGTTATTCAAATATTTATCAGAATACGTGAATAAAATCAAAAATAACTGCACTGTGCTGATAAGTTCTTAACAGCAAATCTCACACACACACACACACACAAAAAAAAAAGCTTACTGAAATTAATAATTTAGGTAGTATTTTAATTAAAGGCATAGCTGGTCAATTTATTACGACAGAGTAGTCGAGAATTATTTGCCAGTGTAGGGTTTTCCAGACTGTGGTGCCAGGGCACCCCGGAAGATGTGAGTTGTTCTTCAGAAGATGTTCTTCAAAGGTGTGTGCTATAGGTGTAGTTTTGATCACATGAAATAATGACTGACTGAATATTGCACGTGCTAATTGGTGGATCAATGCATGAAATTATTTTTTCTTACTAAGAATTTATTTTAATATGCAGACATTTGTTTTTACATTTTTTGACAGGACTGCGGCAGATTTAATGATTATATTATCACAATAAAATATAAATTTTTAATTCATATAACTTATAAAGAGTATTATGTGTACGGAAAGTACGAAATATGAAAAATGCATTTGTCCTCACTGGAATTCAAATCACAAATCTTCCAACTTCTAGCTGGACGTGTTAACAACATGCACTGCGTCACGGCAGGATGCAATAATTCTTCACCTTCTCCCCTACTTGGTGCGCGAATGCGAAAATCTACGAGACCTAATTAACCAAATCTAGCCGGGTAACCAATTATTATCCCTCACATTTCAGCTTAACTATTGATATTTTTCAAAGCCAGAAAACATGATAAATACTCTGCGTCATCGCCGATATTCAAGTTAGAGGCTTTCCAATTTCTAGCTGGTTTCGCTGATCACTTATACCACGAGAGAATGAATGGGGGAGACAATTCCTTACAAACTCCTTATGCTCCTCCCCCATCAAATTAAACGATTATCCTATTTTACATATCCGAATATCGTATATATTTATCATTCAGATTTCCTGCTCTGTGTAACCTCCATCTCAATTAAAATAAAAAAATTATCCAATAACGTTTATGAATTCCTTTTAATGCACTGAAATTACTGCTAACGGAGAAATATCCTTTATGAATGAAAGGTATCCAGTAACCGTACCCAAGATATATTCTACTCGCCAGTTCTTCCTTTTAATTTTTTTTCTCCTCTAATAAGATGTGTTCTGAATGTCTTTCTAAAAATCTTTCACTCTATATAAATTTGTTCCTGTTCTATACAAATTTATCTACAGATTTTATAAATAAATTTATAAATAAAAGTATGTGTATTTCACCAATATCTATCACAGGTGTCAAGAATAAAAAGTGTATTATGTATACCTCATTTCTGCAATTTGTTGAACTGTGGTATACGCCTTCAAAGTAGGAACATATTACAGCTTTAAATCAACGTCCGCGGACAAAACCAGCATTTTAAGTGGCGCCATGTCGCAGAGACACTATGCAGTTACAAACATCCAAGCTTACAAACATTCTCAGGGATTCGAACCCGCGCTAATGATATGGTAGGCAGTGTTAAAACCACTACACCGATTAGGGCAGCAGCAAAACGAGACAAGCCAGCTAATAATAAATCTAAGCTAAGCCAGCTAATAATAAATCTAAGCTAAGCCAGCTAATAATAAATCTAAGCTAAGCCAGCTAATAATAAATCTACCACAAAGGCTTTTGACCCAATTGAATACTGATTATAGATAAGCAACGTTGTTCTAGTGTTTCACTTTTATTTTAACAGAAACGCTTTCTGTTGTTCTACAATATCGTCTTCTTCAACTCCATCTAAATGAAAGATGACCAAAAAAAAAAAAAAGATGAACAAATTTTTTAGACTGTGCAAGTACAGTGTATTCTAGATTATCCGGCTGATGCCGGGAAGCAGGTCACGTATAACTGAAAAACACGGATAGTCCAAACTATCAATTTTCATGCCTAATGTACGTTCTCAAAAATTCAATAATTGTACCTTGTTTTTGAGAATGATTAAATATTCGTCGAATTTAACTGCATATTTTTCGAATGCCTTTTATAACTGTATTCGAATTCCTTTTGGTAGACGAAATTCTTAGATTTCGCCATGCGACTGCTGACTGGACCTCTTCTCGCTCATTCCTGGTTTAAACCATGTCGATATAGTTGAATCTGTCTTCTTATGGAGAGGTACATGCTACCCGCCGCAGTATCAGTCTCTTGTGAAGGCACCTTGCTTCATTTTTTTGTTATATTCAAATTATTAACATTATCACGAAACAGTTTGTTCGCCAAATTCATATTCTTCGGCGAGCTTTCTTGTCGATTCGCCATTTTCAAATCTTCTCGATTGATATAAGTTATAGTTTTATTATTAAAACGGCATTCTTGCGCTTAATGCATATACTGTTTTGTTTCTTCATAATTCAGCTGTAAATTTTTAAATAAATTTTTTAAAGAATTAGAAGAAAATATGCACGAAAAAAAAATACCAGTGACTTTAAACGACGTCTTTGAACATGTAGAAAAAACTCTACAAGGTAATCGTTGAAGCTAAACCTAAAGAAGCAATTCAGCGGCTTTTAGAGCATGCTCGGACTTGGGCGTATTTGTTTTTTACTCATTCTTGCGCACAGCGTTGAGTGCGCATGCGTGGGCGCCGCCGCGCACGGATAGTCAAGAGTACAT
>KK114406.1:775581-788292 GCA_000611955.2 Stegodyphus mimosarum
CTTAACAAATTCTTTTGGGCGATAGTTAAAATCTGAACTCTTTGATTTTTTTTTTTTTTAAATTTTTAATTTTGATTTGAGATGAAACAGAATAAATCTTCTGTAGGTAATAATTGTTGGTCTCGATTATTCTTCCAATTTCCACCCTATAAATTTACTCTAATTGCGTCAAATCTTCCCTCAAAATGTCTAAGCTTTTTCATTTAAAATCAACACTGAATTAAGAATGAATTTTTCTGAAGTTTTAGGGTTCACGTTCACATCTTGGAAACAATTATGCTAATTATTATTATTTTATTATGCAAATTATCTTTCTTTGAATAGCTATCTTTACAATCTAAAAAACCAATTAACTTCTGGAAGTGATTCCTGAAATTTATTATTCACAATTTGTTTCATTATTTTCATAAAAATTTATAGTTCAAAATTATTTCAATAAATTTATTATTTATTATTATTTTCACATGAAAATTCCTGACATAAATAGGCAACTGCATGATATAATTGTTACATGCTTGAATTAGTAAAATTCTATACCTAAAATAATAGCGCGTATTTTTTCTATAATGAATTTAAATTAAAATTTCAAAATATTTGAAAAATTCCCTAATTATAATTCTCACAAATTCGCATGCCATTCGAGATTACAATAAGAATGTCTCTATGAACATCCCAAACATATGATACATATTTTAGCTTCTTTTGAATACAAAGCAGTAAAAATTATCAAAAATTAAAGCGATTCCATATTTTTAACGGTAACTTTGTTTCGAAGAAATGGAGGGAAAAAATTTTAAACTTTCATTGGAGCTAATTTATTGTTCTAAATTACAAAAACAGCATTTCGTTGTTCTAAATTATAATATGGATCATTCCTTTGGTATTCCTCTTCTCTGCTGTCATTTCTCAAAGATATGATTGATGTCTGCTGTTGCAGTTATTCGATATGTCGCAGTAAAAATCATCAAAAAGTATGTTTCCAAAATATTTTAATACAAATTTTTATAATAATTATATTTCTATCCTATGTTCGTAACAGAAGCAAAAGCAAACGCCATACATTATAAATGTATATATAAGCATAGAGTGTGATACCAGAGTAGTTACTAGAAACCTTTTTCAAATTTCATTCCTGAAGCAAAATTGTAAAAATCATTTTAAAATTACTTCTGGCAAAAATACATTTATTTATTCCAATTTCAATTTCTCGAATAACAAACATCTGCCTGAATCAAGCTTCGTGATACATACACTACATGTAATATATAAGCAATGATTTTGTTTCCCTTAATTCGCTACGTATACTTTCGTTAATAATATTTTTATTCGATATTTGCAAACATAAATGAAAATTCGTATTTTACGATAAGAATTTGGAAAAAAAAAGAATCACCCAGAATTTTCATACCGCGTACGGCTTGAAATAAGGTAAGTACTTTCAATTCATTTAAAATTTGATTTGGTAGCATGGGGTAAAATAGGAGAAGGAGGGAGAAGCCGACATGGAATCCATAAATAAGTTATCACATATACCAGAACACAAACATCATCTTCATTTTGATGGTCTGAAAAATCCCAGTCGCAACGAAATGTAATGAAAGGCGGTAGGAGGAAAGGCGAGTAGACACTCAGATTGTAAATCAGTCCTTACTTAATCTTCAGAGAAGAGAAAATCAATTATTTACTCGCACTCAAATACGGATGTTTTCTGAGGGTCGAGTGGAATGAGAGGTTGGAACGTGGGAGGCCTAGAGGGCTCAACCAGCTAGAAGTGGAAGTTGATATTCAGAGATTTAGAAAAAAAAAAAAATCCAATTCATTTTAAATCCCGTACTTTAGTTGGTTGTTTACTAATGAAAAACTTAAGCTCGGGCGGTGGAAATGGAAGAAATGCAAGTTTGGGTTGCAATGTTCAATCTATTATGACTCTGCTAATATTATGATTTTAATAAATATATATTGTTACAATTTACGTAATAGAAAGGTTATCACATCACACTTTAACAAAACGAAATCAGTCAACGAAAAACTTAACTTTAACCTTGTAACAGCTATTAGATTTTCAAAGTAAAAAACAGGGACATCCACTATGCCTTCGGAATTCGAAACACGAGTCCTCTATTGGCAGCTAGTAGTCAATCAAATACAGGGGGTGACGAGTTATCATCATCTTAAAGATGCCGTCCAACTAGGATAGTGATTAATGACTGGCGATTTTCGGTACTGCCATACCGAAAGGTCTAGGTTCGAGTCTCGGAGAAGGCATGGATGTTTGCAAATGTATAGTGACTATGCGGTAGGGGGCATTCAAAATATGCGGCGAGCTGAAAGTTCTCTGGAGAGGTTGATGGTAAGGGAAGAGAGGTGAGAGACTCTCGGACCCTCCCGGGACGCTCTCCATCAAAATTGAGGGCAGAACTGAGCAAAATTGTACTGTAACTTGTATGTGCTCAAGGCTGTTGCCAATGACAGGCGCAATCTTGCACTCCTTGCCACGATGAATTTCGTGGGCTTGTTCTGACGTTGCTGTCAAAAAGTGAGATAGGTAACAATAACATCTTCCACATTTTAGTTCATTCGACATTGATTGAAGGGACATTACGTTTTTCGGAGCAGCAGACATGAAAAATCAAGTACAAGTTTTATTACTTTGCATGCGTGTAAAAAGAAGGGAATGAGGATTTTCAGTTTTCTAAGAAAAACTATAATGAGGTTTCGAGGAACTATTTTTCAAAGGAAAATATCTTTACTTCAAAAATTAATTAATTAAAAAATAAACATATCACCTCTTACTAAACAGTGTAAATTTCATTTAATTCTCAGATAATTACTATAACTAACTTTGCAGTGTGTAATTACAGTTTGCGTGATGTATAATTAATTCTCAAACAAATTCAGATAAATGGGACCACATTTAAAACAACAGCATTCTTGAAATTTAACATCCAATTAAAATTAATCGCAGCATTTTGCAAAGGAAAAACACACGGATAAGACGGAAAAGCATAAAACGGTTAAAAACAGAAATCAGGAAATGACAAGATTGATAGTTAAATCATGAAGGTGGGGGATAGGCACGTGATAGAATAGCAGCAGAAACGTATTTATTTTTATCTGTCGTTCTTACTCCAACGTAATACAGTCGCAAATGGCCATTCTTATACCTACTCAATTTTAAAATTCTTAATGTTTGCGGTTGTTGTAAATTTACCCTAATTTCATGACAGCAATCTCATCTCGCTTTTAAATATTAAGTTAAACTGCAATCTGATTGTAATGAATTGAATGTAAGATGCAATCTGGCATTGGTTTTATAAGCCAAATCAGCTGAAAACTTACATCACTATAGTAACAATAACAATGACAAAAGAAATAGTTTAACTTACCGATATTTTTATATCTTTTGCTAGTTTCAAAAGTAAGTGCACAACTATGAAAAAAAATTGCTCTCTTGATAATGATAGACCTTATGATACAATCTGTGACATATAAATAACATGGAATGTGTAAGCAGCCTAAAGGAATTTTCATGAGAAATAAATAATAATAGGCGAGAAAATAAAGTGGCGTTTTAGAACTGTAAACTTAGCAGTGTATGCGGAGTTGGATTACTATTAAGCAAAATGAGCGCGTGCTTAGGGCATCAAAGCAAATGAACGTCACAAAAAGCTATTTAAGGGCTCGAGAAAGGGGGCACCCCAAAAAAATATGCATAGCCGTGGAATGTAAGATGCAACTAAATTAAGGCCGAGAGAGAAAAAACTGGAGGAAAAAACTAGCATAAATTTATGCGGGGTATTAAAAATCTTTTAAGTGCTTAGGGCTCCTAAAAGTCTTTCATCTGGCCCTGACTGTATTGACTGTACTTAATTTTAATTAAGAAGAGTGAACAGACTATTCCAAAGACAATAGTGAGTGGTAGCAAAACATTACGAAATAAGATGCTATATAAAACTAAAAGCAAAAAATGCACAATATTACAACATATAAGAATAAAAAACAGAAGTCACCCAACCGAGTAAGCGGCTATGTGTGTGTATACATACATATATATATGTTACCAGCAATTCAATTCGATCGCATTATATTTATAAATATACGTTTCGTACGGCCATTGCAATAAAAAAGGGATGTGCACAAGTAGGTGTTATAGCAGGCCCATATACAAAATTTCAACGTTCTGCCGCTAATCGTTTTTGAGTTATGCGACATACATACATACCAACGAACGTACTGACGTTACGAAAAGAATCTGTTCTGAATCCATTTTCAAATCCGTCTTGGAAAAAAAAACAAGTACTTTATTTAAAACCTTAACGCAATATAATGAATAAAATTCATTATTATGAAGAATGGTTTAGAAATGTATAAATTCTTAAATAAGTCTCATATTTAATAAGCCCAAAAGTATTCTTTTCTTCAGTTTACATGAAACAAAAATGGAGTCTAAATTGAAACTTTAAATCAAATATCAAAAATTATAGCGAATACAAAGAAGGAAAATAAATAAATAAATAAATGAAGAAGCTACAATTATTATTTAAATGAGAAATTACTTACTGTTAATGCAAAAGCTTCAATGCTTACTATTATTTTTTAAAAAGAAAAGATTTCTTATGAAGAAGTGTAATCTTGTATTTTGCATCTTGCAATGCAGTGAGTTCTTTTGCTTGAATTTAATAATAAACAAAGCTTTAATCACAACAGATGGATCTTTAAAACTTCAAAATATAAATTTGTTTTGAGAATAAATCGCCAAAGGGCTTTAATAAGCAAAATCTCTTCAAGATTTCTACACGCAGTTTCTAATAATCCTTTCAATAAATTTTCACTTATAATTACCACTATCATGAGTGAGCTTAAAAATTCCGAGTACCGCGTGATTTCCATAAGACCTTAAAGTGAAAATATCTATAGCAACCTCAAACAAAATATTTCTCTTTACGATGCGGCTTTATTCAGATTTCGGCTAAATACAAATTGAACGCCTTTTTCATTTATCAGATTATCCAGACAGTTATTGTTGACAATAATATACGATTTGAACTTCATAGCAAATTCAAAAGCGTGATGCAATCAAAGTATAAATCCGTTCTAGCTTCAGGGGTGGTACATTCAATAACAGCTTCAATAATTCTAAAAGTATTAGACAGCGAGGAATTTAAACAAACAGCAATGGCAATGGAGCACTTTCTATAAAGATAAATACTGCTGAAATACTGTTAAAGGTACAGAACATATGATTCGTTACTGTAAACTTAATTTTATATTCCTAAGGCTAGTTCATTCTTTTAATATTTCTGAATATATCAGGTCTTGTAAATCTTCATTTGCCACAAAACCGAATGCGGCTACAGAAGGTACGATACCTGAATTATATGAAATATATAGTGAAAAGCCATATATAATCCTCTGTTAAGAATCTCCATTTCTCTTTCCTGCAATGCTTCAAATCTCTCAAAAATTGTTCATATTTGGTATGGGTTGGCACATTAAATATTATATTACACTTATTTAGTCAAAGTGAAATGATTAATGGTAAAAAGCACAATTAGGAGATATATTAATACTCTGGCTAATATGATTCATTGTTTCGCCGGTGGTTCGTTCCAGGTTGTTAAAGCACTGTCATACGATCCGCCATCTGGTCACGTGGCGGTTGTTAACTTGTTGGTTAGGACACGGTTCCAGATTAATTTGTCAATTGCTTCAGAGTGATCAAGTGACAGCTGTACATTGCTTCCAGTTTCAAAACTCGTGTTGGTTCATTAATTCCGGAGACACACGGGACAAAAGATATTGATCGGCCATCGCTGCTAGTAAAGAGGTTAAGGAAAGTGAACGGTTAATACCATTTGTCACATTAACTGTGTGTGCCACTGACGAGGATCTGCAGCGTCGCAAAGTTCGAAACGTAACAAGTCAGCCATTAACCAAACATCATTTGCCATACAAAACAAAAAACACGAGTTGAAGAAAACTGCACTTTGAATCTCATTTTCGAGAGAACACAGACAGAATGATGTTCTTTCAATGACATTCAACGAATACTGTGTAAAGTAACTAGGTTTACCTATTCAACAATGATGCTTTTCATTTATCATCCTTCGTGTCATCGTCAAGAAGAGCTTCATTTCCCAAGCCTCCGTTACATATAAATGTGTGTCCGAAAATCGTAATAGATTTCATTTCAATTAAAAAAAAAGGAAAATAATGTCGCCTTTTACAACATTTTACTCACAGTACTTGAAACTAGGAAAATTGTGGTAAGAAATAAGTACAGCACATTTATTTAAAAGTGGCCAATAGGCAATATTTTCTATAAAAAATTATTTGGCGCGTGCTGTAATATAAGTAATAGATTTTTTTAATGTGTGTTTGCATTGATTCAATAAAGACTGAGAAATGATTTATTCGTTGTATTAGACACTGTATTAGACGAAAATACTAACTAAGAAGTAGAAAGTGGTAGAAAAATCTAGTGTTAAGACAGAATCTATGACTAGAATATTTAGACAGGACTCCGACAGATTATCATGCGATAAATTTCGGCTTAGAACCAAAACAAAATTATACATTGTATTAATTTCCTTTTAACAGCAAAAACTTCCGATCAGGCCGAGTCATCCGGGATTCGGGTGATGCTTATTTGAGTACTTATGGGGTAAAGTAGGTATTTAAAGAAATTATTGTTGAATGGTAAAGGGAAGAAACGAAAATAATTGATGTCGACATCTAAATTCATTTCATTCACTAAACTGAATTGTGAACTCTTCGGTATCAATGTTTCTTTCTTCCTAAACAACCAATTTTTGTAAAATGTGACTAGTAGTATGTACACATTTATTATCGCTGCATTTAAGAATCAGAATCCGAATCAGAATCTGACGGTATAATTCTAGTTATTCTATTCTATCTTTGTGAAAAATCTCAGCTGTTCCTCATAGCTATTATTCGGATTTTTTAAGGGGGAGGGGGACCTCTTAAATATTTCTTTTAGACATTGCAAAAAACTACAGCAACACTTTTAACAAACCAAAAACAAAACAAAAAAAAATCATCACTACAAAAAGAATATTAAGAAAAGAAGAAATTCGAATTTCACACACTTTCATAGATACTTCGCTCTACAGGAAAGATTTTCAACTGAATGAATATCCCGAAATGCTTTGTTCTAGAAGTTCTAAACTCTTACTATCAGCAACAACTGGCGCATGGTGTAGCAGCGCTTGTAGTCTGAAGGAGATTTCCTTACAAACTAAACTAGCGTGTCAGTCAACTTGTTAATAGAAACAGACCACATGCAATAGTAATAAATCACAGACCTGTACTTTTAATGCGGTGTCTATGGTTCGATTGTGTGATGGAGGCTATACAACAGGAAGAAACTTCTGAAATACGCGTTATATAAGCTGGAACACTTCGTACAAAATTTTCAGAATGCTTCGGTGGACTAAACCGAAAACTTTTGAAAACTGATTGATCTGTAACTGTGCATCAGTTCTCAACACTGCAGTAACCCACACTGAATCTTCCCAAAGATTCAATAGTTATGCTCTCATACACTTCCAAAATCCTTTACATCCATTTACATCCGAGACTTCGGTGGGTCAATTTCTCATTAATATTTCATGTTAATAATTAATTTTGCGCTTCTTCCATATTTTATCTCAGGCACATAATTCATCTAGCTTAAATTCGGCATGGCTTTTCTACTTTTAGATGCTTGTTGTCATTGTTACGATTCTTAGTTGTTCTGACAAAGGTTAGCACAAGCCCTAACATGCATTGGGGCAAGCGGTCCAATGAATCCATCGTTGGCAAGAACTTTGAGCACCATATAGGTGACTTTAGATGCTTTATATCTGTATGTCGAGTATTCCTGCTTAGTACGTCCGTAATTTACTCTCCAATATAACGTTTTCCTACCTTACTTTAGGTTGTATGCTTTTCATGCTAAAAGTAGTGCAGATCAGGCGACAGTTTCCCTCAATATCTCGTTGAACAAAACTTTCAGGGGGAGATTCGTGTCCAGAAATTTAATTTATTTAGGTTAACTCGTTGATTCTCCTTTCCCACTGACTGGATGAACAAACAGTCTCGAATGAACTTTTTTGCCATCGTCGGAAAACATTGCGTAGAAACCTTTCTTTCAAACTAACTCTGAAGGAATGAAGTAACAGAACACTTTCTTACTGCGTACTGCGTCCGTAGATGTGATATCAGCTCAGCACATCCAATAATTAGAGATCGGATTTTTTTTCTTTTTTTCTTCAATTCTTGACGTTCTCGGATCTTTCAAGCTGTCTTATTTTTATACTTATTATCATACAATAAGTATCTGATACAATCAAATACTTTGGTACAACGTTTTATATGGCTAATATGCATAGGCAAACGGGCTTTAATTTCATTCTGGACATAATGATCGTTAAAGTTTGGATACCAACAGCTAATTGGCAGAATATACACAATCTGATACTTTCAGCGCACGGAACAGAAGGAGGACCCGCATCTTTCATTTAGTAGTATAACTGGGAGAAATTATTTTTCTAAACAATTGGCTTTACTAAACAAGTTCTATGTGGTAAGGAGTTCATAGATTTCTCCTGTAAAGTGTTTTATCTTGTACCTAGAACTTCACCACTCCCTTTCTCTTGACAATGCACAGTTTGTTGTGTCGAAAAATTCTATTATTTCTCACATTCAAGCATTACAAAAAATAATTTCACATATTGATAAACAAGCACATTTAGATAATCAAAATACTTTAGTACTTGTAGACAAATACTATAAGCAAAGATTCAAAGTGAGAAAAATGATAAATCGCTACCAGATATCAGATGTGTACGCAATAACAACTGGAAAAGAAAGGGAACTTTCAAATTTACCGTGAAAACGCTAGTATTTTCTCATTTTGGGAAAGAGCGAAGATTTTCTTAATGACTTAAATATTTGTATCCACCTTTATCATAGCAATAAACCTTTAAGTGGAGATATCTAATATCATTTATTTTCAATACAGAGGCATCGTATTTTAGTTATTCGTAGACTGAAATGGATGTGTATTTCGTTCGACAGAATCATATAACAGAAATATCATTTCCTAGGAAAAAAGAATTTTTTCTATCCTTCCTTAAATGCGTTCAAGGTACTTTTCTCGGGCTTCCAAATGGTCCTGTGACCTTATCTCTACCAGTAAAGTTTTAATGTGTAAGACCTCTTATGATCTCATTTTTGACTTACACCACTTCGTTATCAAGCCACTTCCTAGATGTCGTCTCAAATTTCTCGACCCAAGGCGGCCACGTCTGCCATTTTGTCCCGGGTAATCACCCGTTTCACGGGATTTTAATTGCGACGAGGGCGAAGGAGCTTAATTGTCCATTAAATGACCTTAACATTCGCGAAATAAAAATGACCGTTACGCGACATTAGGGCCGAGACGACGTTTCTTGAGAGTGCGGATAAGAATACACAATTTCAGCTCCGGTTCGCCGAAAGGAGAGCATTCAACGGAAAAGAATAAGAAGAAAATAATCTTCTGCTGCGAAGGCTTTGGGTAAAGGTGGTCATTAGTGAGACACTTCCAGTCACTTCAGATGAGATCTCACGTCAGTGTCACACAGTGGCGGACTCATTCTGAGAGTAAATGGTATTTCAAAAAGAGAACTTTGTGCCAGAATCCTTGGAAGACATTAGAAGATGCAATGATTCGATTAGAAAGGCAGAGACGGTATATCAACGCTTTCCCTAAGATATGATAAAAAGTATCAGTCAGGTTGCTGGCAATAATAAGGAGCCATATAATGAAATTTAATTATCAGTTTAAATTTATCAAATGAATCTACGATAAGCAGCTTCAGAATACTTACGTAAAAATTCAGAAACTTAAGGGTCTGATCAATTAGTATTTTAATGCGTTCAACGGAATTATAAGCAATTGGTAAAATTATACTTTCGGAAAGGAAACATTTCTTGTTGTTCTTGTGACTTATCTCACTTGTCTGGTAGTAACATCTGAACAAACTCACGAAATTGTTCATGGCAAGGAGAGGAGTGCAATTTTGCACCTGTCGTTGGCAAGAGCCTTCAGGACCATACAGATGACAATATGACTTCGCTCAGTTCCGCCCCAATTTTGATAGAAAGCCCCGGAGGGACGGGTCTGGCGGTTTCGCACCTCTCTTCCCTTACCAACAACCTCTCGAGAGAACTTTCGGCTGGCCGTATATTTAAAGTGTCCCCATACGACACAAACACTATATATTCACAAACATCCATGACTTCTTCGGGATTCGAACCCGGTCCCTTCGGTATGGCAGACAGCGTCGCTAACCACTATCCCGGCTGGGGAAAAGAAATTTCAGCTTTCTTAAGCCTTCCTGTTAAGTTATTTTGCGATATGAGACAAAAAAAAATTATGGTTAGCATTGAGCCCAATTCCATTCAATGACAAAGTATCCGAGCATTTTTTAACATTGAATAGTTTTTTTTTTCTTAAATGTTATTCGGCGTAGGACACGTTTTTTAGATAAGAAGACGGTAGATATATCAGTTAAATCATTAACAGTCCAAGCATGAGGAGAAATATTCATGCGCGTTTTGAGTCTATTTATTTATTAAATAACATTTCTTGATAGGGAATAATTTTTTTAGCTAACGGGCTATTGAACTCGAAATGCGATTTGCGTGGTTCACTGTAAATGCGTTGTTTCACTTTTCATTCGAATCTGTTGCCATTGTAAAATAACATTTTTTTCATATTTAACCTTCTGTTGCTGATAAACAAATTAAACTACTATTTAAAAGCAATAGATGCAATTCTTAAAAATATAATTTTCTTTACGTTTTAATCTGATTGATTTAAATAAAAAATGCATTTAATTTTTTAATACATCTAATTTAAGATATTAAATATTTTTATAGAATTACATTACATATTTTTTTTAATTTTTAAATATACAGAAGGTACACTATAACGTTCCTAAATTAGTCTAAATGCATATTTATATAATATACTCTAAAATGTTTCGGTATTCCACCTGGGCCACCTCTATTGATAGTCTCTACTGATAAATCATATCAAAAATTAAAAGAGGCCTTTTGGGCGAACATTAAAATTTGAACCTTTTCAAATTTTAATTTATAATTTTTGTTTATTATTATTATTATTTTACTTAAGTTACACATATTTGTTAGATGAACTAGCCTCATTACGAATAACTTAGCCACGCACAAATATCGATTAGCGTTTTGGGTGTTTATTAAATTATAAAGTATTTCTCCCGCCACCTTAGCATGCTTTCGTGGTGTAGCGGTCAGCACGCTCGACGCGTATACGAGAGGTCTGTGGTTCGAATCCCGGCGAGTGCACTGCTCATTTTTCATCGCTCCTACTTCGAAATAACCTATGTCTCTACAGTAGCGCCCGAACTAAAAGGGTGGTGGACGATGCTTCTCCACCACCAGAATTTGGTGATTGGGTCCCCTAATCCACACTCGTCCTTTAAAAGGGGGCATATATAAGGTGTTTCTCCCGCCTTCTTAGCATGCCTTCGTGGTGTAAAGGTCAGCACGCTCGACGCCTATTCAAGAGATCCGTGGTTCGAGTCCCGGCGAGGGCATTACTCATTTTTCCTCTCTCCTACTTCGAAATAACCTATGTCTCTACAAAATATGGTGAATGGATTCGATCGACCCTGAAGATATATATAAATTTACAAGACTGTTGAATGTGAAGTAACTTATGCAATGATATGCAAAACATTTAGACTCGTAAAGTGTTTTGCATAACACTGCATACGTCACTTTATCCATCATCAGTAGCCTTAGGAATTTTACTATAGAGATTCATCCAGAAAATTGGGAAACATTGCCCAGAGTTTACATCGGTAATATTTTTTTGGGGGGGATTGCTTGATAATACGAAATAATACAAAGCGATTACTTTAATAATTCTGAAGTGCTTCATAAATGCAAAAAAAATTGTTTTTAGTTATAAATAAACGTAATACGACAAAATATACATACGTCTGAAAATTAGTAGTACTTAAAAAATTAAAATGTTTTACTCAGAATTCTTATTTTATATTTATAAATCCCGTGGCATCTGATCTAAAATGCAAGCCTTTTTTTTATGTTAAATTAACATGTCGGAGAATTTTTTTTTCTTTTAATGATAAGCAGTATTACAACTTGAATACCTGTAAAATTTTCACGTTTCAATATTAATCATTTTTGAACACCCCATACGGCTAATTCAAGGAATTCATTTCAATTGCACGACATTTTAATGTAAAAGGCATTCTGGCTTAATTGTACGTTCATGCACATACTCGATGCAGACTTAATGTTTTACGCTGAGTGAAATATTTCGGTAGGATAACTGCAAACACGTTTATATCCAACAGAACTGTTGCTTAGTTTATGACCCGAACTTAATGCTTTCCTCCTATTTTGTGTTTACGTACATTATGCTACTTCCAACTAAATCGTTTCATTTTCGCCTTAGAATGCTTGCCTTGGAGCATAATAATTTTCTGTAAGGAGAGTTGTATTCAGAGTGAATCTATGAAAATGCACTGCAATTCATTCACTCTGTCCTCTGAATCAAACTGAATAAATCGTACAAACTAAGGTATACGAATATCGGCTGTAAATTTATTAATTTAATAACAAACGTTGTCAAAATGGTATTGAAATTTCAGT
>KK114407.1:6959-18591 GCA_000611955.2 Stegodyphus mimosarum
CAGTGTTTTTCTTTTTTCACTGCGAAGGCAGGATTCTTATTTGGATTTTCCCAAATTTTTGGCACTAAATTTTACCTTTTTGCGGAACCCCTCTTTTGACGATAATATAATAATTGATGATGTGGGGATAAAGGCTAATTGCCTAAGTACCCCGTAATTGACCCCTTCCTTGGTCCTTGGTATTTCTGATTGGTTGGAGGTAGGATTACTTTTTGGATGACTTTCTTTGCTTTCAGCGGTATAATTAAAGCTGTTGTATCGAATGTACATCATTTGCTGTTGTATCGAAATTATTATAATTATTATATAATAATTTGCTGTTGTATCGAAATTATTATATATTTAATTCAACAGCTTTAATTATACATATATATATAATATCGAAATATTACATATATATGTATAATTAAAGCTGTTGTATCGAATGTACATCATTTGCATAAAAAAAGCTGTTGTATCGAATGTACATCATTTGAGGAATTTCCCGCGCTCCGTTGTTCCTTGCTTTTTGCTTGCTTTGGGGTGGCCTAGCTACGTTCTCCTTTTGGATTATTCCTTGGATTACTTTTGGATTACTTTGGATTACTTTTGGATTACTTTGGATTACCACGATTCCCAGTCTTGGATACCAGGATCAGGAAACATGGTAAGTGATATTCACTTTTGATTTCTGCTAGTCAGATTTTATATCGGCAGCATGGATGATAAAGGAAATATCGACTCCCTAAATGAGGAACTTATTAAACAGTGTTCCGAAGATCAAATAAAAGCATGTCACCAATTGGTAACCTATTTAGGCAGCAACCTAAAGGAAGTCAACTTCATTAATGTCACTGCTTTAAAAAATCAATTCCTTAAGGAATTTAAAGTCCTAAAATCAGCTCCACAATCGGAGATAATACAAAACGAATTAAAAAGCTTAGATACAAGAATTAATGCATGTGATTTCATCACCAAATCACTAAACACAAAAGCATGCTCACCAAAAAAATCACTTCAAGCTAATCAAGCAAAATTAACTAGAAGCAATAGCGATAAAAATGCCAAGAAAAAACTCCATATCGATCAGGAAGGTTTCCAATCCCCCCGGAAAACTCACAAAAGATCATATTCAAATACCGAACCGACTTCTCCTACCCTTAAAAATAAATACCAAGAACTAAACAATGAAGTAAATATGGACTCTGAAAGTAATGATAACTCCGAAAACTTCATAGAACCCAAAAAAACCGCTGGACATATTCCTCCAATAATCTTATCTGATTTCAACTCAAATTGGGATCGATTAAAAGAAGAAATCGAAGCTCTGGGCGTTCAAAAAGTGATAGGAAACCTAACAGGTGACCAGCTCACTATACGTGTATTTGAAATAAACGATTATCGCGCTGTAGCGAAGTTATTTGCCGAAAAAGGAGTGCCATTCCACTCCTTCAAAATCAAAAGCGAAAAACCGTACAAAGCAATAATTAAAAAACTCCCACGCACATCAGACATGGATTTAATTAAAAAAGAAATAGAAGGGCTTAACATACCTATTATAAAGATTCGTCAAATACAAAAATTTAAAGATGGAAAAATAATCAACTTGCCAGTTTTCCTAGCCGAAACCAAAAGATGCCCTGAGGGGAAGAAAATATTCGATATAAAAATGCTGAAAGGTCTTGACGTATTAATATGCACGTACAAAAGCAAGCCTGGCCCTGTACAGTGCCACAGATGCCAGAGATATGGACACACAAGGGAACTCTGTAACTACAAGCCCAGGTGTCAAAAATGCGCAGGACCCCATGAAGGATATACCTGCACTCAAAATAAACAAGAAATGCCGGCATGCTGTGCCCTATGTGGTGAAAACCACGTAAGTTCATATAAGGGCTGCAAAATGCACCCGAATAACTTAGTAAAAAATCAAAACAGAAGACCCCCAAACGGATCTCAAAACAGGAAGCAAAGCAATGAAATCTCCCAGAAAACGAATACCCTCCCTTCCAATCAAGCAGAAAATCAATTCAACCTAAATGCAAACGAATTTCCAGCACTTCCCAGCAAAGCAGGACCTCCTAAAGGAAACCTGGAAGCTTTTAAAAAAATAGAGGGAACCACCAGCAGTCAACCGGCTCCATCCGTTCAGCCAAAATCTAAAAAAGAAGCCTTAACCGCTAAAGAACCCCCTTCCTTCATGGAATGGATAAAAACGCAGCTGCAAAAAGCAAAAGAATTCCTAAACGAATTTAAATCCGCAAAAAACCTTATAAATAAAATTGAAGTTGCCATGGCAGCAGTCGAATACTTTACATCTTTAGACTATGAATTTTAAAAATTTCACCGACTATAATACTGTAATTTCAGCCAGCAGAAGCTACCTAAAAGTCGCATTTTTCAACGCTAACAGCGTCATCAATCAGAAAGAAGAAATTAAAAATTACCTAGATAAACACCAGATTGATATCATGATGATAAACGAAACGCACCTAAGGAACTGCAATAAATTCAGCATTCCTGGCTACAATGTTATAAGAAATGACAGAACCCAAAGCAGAGGTGGAGGCACTGCCATCTTAATCAAAAATTATTTAAAATATACCAAATATAATCTCCCTAACACAGGCAACCTAGAACATACAGCTGCAATAATCTACAGCGGACTCAATGAAGAATACCTATTCATCTCGGTATACAACCCACCTGCTAACCCTACACTTGAAGTCCAGGACGACCTATCTTCTGATCACCTGCCAATAAATTTCGACCTCTATGGATTCTACCCGCCACTAATTAAAAGAAATACCAAAATCAATTGGAACCTGTTTACACAGAAATTGGCAAACATCACCGGAAGAACCCACTTCCCTCATGTTTTTGATATTGAAGACGAAATCCAAGACCTAAATTCAAAAATGCAAAATGCAATCACTGAATCTTCCTACAAATGCAAAGCTGAAAATCATCTTTCGCTTCCTTCTCATATAAAAGAAATCATTAAACAGAGAAACCAAGCACGCAAAAGATTTCAACTCTCCCGTCACCCAAGAGATAAAACTCACCTTAATTACCTCAACAGGAAAATCAAAGAAGAAATCCATGATCATAATAATCAGAAATGGGAATTTCTGCTGGAAAACATAAATATACAACACAATACCATTTGGAAAATAGCCAAATCCCTAAACAATAAAAGATCCAATCAATTACATGCAATAAGTCACATGGGTGCTACCTACCAGTCCGAAAGAGAAATTGCTAATTTAATGGCAGATGAATTAGTAAAAATCTACAAACCGCTACAAATTAATAATTCTTCCCACGAAATAGATGTATTAGAAGAATATCAAAAAATAATTTCATCCTCTCCTAGAAATCTCATCAGTCCAACTTCTCCTCAGGAAATCAAAGAAATAATTAAGAATCTCAAAAAAAAAAAGAAAGCTAAAGGCTATGACAACATCAATAATGAAGCCCTCAAGGCATTACCCATCAAAGGTATCCTCAAAATCACCAATATAATTAACGCATGCATAAGGAAATGTTATTTCCCGCAGCCATGGAAGCATGCAATCATAATAACAATACTAAAACCTGGGAAAAACCCTAAGGATATTAAAAGCTACAGACCGATAAGCCTTCTCCCAGAAATGGGTAAAATATATGAAAAGATCCTCTGCTCCCGGCTCACAAGTCACCTAGAGAACTATAACTTAATAGACAATAACCAATTCGGATTCAGAAGTGGACACAGCACCACTCACCAAATTTTAAATTTAGTGGAAATCATCTCTCTGGCATTTCAAAAGAAAAACTCCATAGCGGCTTGCTTTCTAGATTTTGAAAAAGCCTTCGACCGCGTATGGCACATTGGTTTGATAGTCAAGCTACAAAAATACAGGATCTCAGACGGCCTCATCCACACGGTTATATCATTCTTAAAAAACAGAACCTTCCAAGTAAGAATTGGAGATACTCTTTCAAATCGTAAACGTAGCTTCTGTGGCGTAGCCCAAGGCTCTGTCATCTCACCTAAGCTCTTTAATTTATACATCAACGATCTACCTCAGCCTGCCAATTCAAAAGTTCTCAAATATGCCGATGATACGGTTATTTTAGCAGAATCCCGAAATCCTCAACTAGCTTTAAATAACTTGCAACTTTTTGTTAATCACATCTCATATTGGTGTACCAACTGGAAAATAAACCTTAATGAAAACAAATGCTGTACGGTACTTTACCGAAGATATAGAAGATACATGAGAGTCAATACGGATATTAAAATAAACAACGTAATCGTTCCTGTTGCTGAATCATACAAATATCTCGGCATCTATATTGACAAAAAACTGACCTTTAAACAGCACATAGAGTACATCCAAAACAAAGGAAATGCAGCTTTCATGGCCCTCTACCCAATAATCGGAAGAAAATCTAAATTAAATATTAAAATTAAGAAGATACTGTGCACCTCTCTAATCAGACCTATCCTACTTTATGGAGCACCAGCCTGGGCCATAGGATTGAAAACTGAACGGAAGAAATTGGATATTCTTCAAAACAAAATCTTAAGATCTATCTCAAACTCACCGTGGTTCGTTCGAAACCAGCAAATACAGCACGATTTAGATATCCCACCGCTATCAAGTCAAATTTTAATAACATCACATAACTTCTTTGAAAAAATGAGACATAGCCCATATGTAACAATTCAAGAAATATGTAGCTATGATCCAACTACTGAGCATAAGATTAAGCGGCCAAAGACCATCCACCACAACCCAAAGTGGTAGTTTTAAATTCTCAAGACGAAGTTTTTAAAGTGTATATAGTGTATATAGTATCATTGTAATCAGAAAAATACAAGCATTTATCCCAGATTATTTAACTTTACTAAAATTTTATGTATTTAGATTTTCATCCTTATTTGTATATAAGTTATGTTTAATTCATATGCTATCGCGGCAACGGTCACATGACCGCTCTGCCCCAATCACTCTTCAAACTCCCAAGATCACGATTGGACGCCGTCACTCACGTGACATGGACTGCACTAATCGAACTTGGATAAAAATACATGGTCTTTTTAACTTTTAAAGACAAAACTAAGGAAAATCGTAATACATGTAATCAAGATTATGTTACCTAAAGAAGAATTACAACTTATTATGTTGTTTACTTCGCTTTTTAAACCAAAAAAGACTGTTTCATCAGAAACGCTCTCCCATTGGTCCTCTCATGCACGTGACTTCATCCTAAACCAGCGACGCACAAAAAACGAAGCTTCAGTTAGTGAGCTACAACTCTGATGACACTATTGCCATCACGAATAAAGATAAGGCAACTGTGCTTGCAAACCATCTGGAAAAGCAATTTATGCCCGCATACCGCATTCCGCGAAATATAGATTTCACCTATGACGTTTGCTATAAAGTGAGAGACTACTTAAATGCCCCTACTGTCAGAAAACAACCAAAATATGCCACACCTCTAGAGGTTAAAGAAATTATCAAGAAACTCAAAATTAAAAAAGCCCCGGGACATGACACCATTAACAACGTAGCAATTAGGAATTTACCTGACAATTTGATCGCAAAATACACGAGTATTATCAACGCCTGCCTTAGCATCAGCTATTTCCCTAAAGTGTGGAAACACGCCAAAGTCATTCTCCTTCCTAAACCGGACAAAGACAACAAAACCGGAAGGCTACCGACCAATAAGTCTATTATCTGGATTCGGAAAACTCTTCGAGAGAATCATTTTGACAAGATTAAAACCATTTCTAAATATACTACCGCCGGAACAGTTCGGCTTTAGAAGCAAACTCTCCACCTCAAAACAACTGGTAAGACTAGCAGAGTTCTGTGGCTCTGCCTTACATAATCGTCAAAATGTTGCCATCCTCATGCTAGACGTGGCGAAAGCCTTCGACCGCGTCTGGCATGAGGGGCTCATCTGGAAATTGATAAATTATCACATGGACAGAGAACTGATACAGTTAATAGTGTCATTTATTACTAATAGGAATTTTACAGTTGCTATTGGCGAAGATTGCTCAGACACTAAGACTATGAATGCTGGAGTCCCCCAAGGGTCCATTTTGGGCCCTATACTCTATTTACTGTACGTAGCGGACTTCCCAAGAACGCACTTAAATGACAACCACTTCCTTGGATGTTACGCTGACGATACAGCAATTGCAGTAAAGTCAGCTAACGCGAACCACGCGGTTAAGAAGCTGCAGGACCTCATGCCGGATATTGAAAATTGGTGCAGAAATTGGCGTATCAGTATAAATGCGCAAAAATCCCAACTTCTTGTCGTCCGACGAAAGCACAATAAAATTCCAGTAAAGAAAAAACTCTTTCTGTTTAACGAAGAAGTACCACAGGTCACCAAAGCTAAATACCTGGGTGTGATCATAAATGAAAGATTAACTTGGTCGGATCACGTGACTAATCTCAGAAGGAAAGCTTATGGTGCTATCAATAGTTTAAAACCTCTACTTAACAGATACTCCTGCCTAGACCTGAGAAGGAAAAGACTTATGTACATAATGAATATCCGCCCCATACTCACATATGCCTCACCAGCATGGAGCACAGTCAAACCGAGAGATCTCCAGCGATTACAGGTAATCCAAAACACAGTATTAAGGATTATAACAAATGCTCACTACTATGTGAGCAACGCGACACTACATAGGGACATGAAATTGCCTACAATTGCAGAGCACATTCACAAACTGAACAGAAATTTTTACAGTAAAGCCATAGAGTGCCACTTCTTACACCAGTTAAACACTCTGAACTATGTTGTTTTACAGGAAGATAGTGATATCAGACCGTTAGCGGCCCACCTCACACGAGATTCGAATTTTCCTACTTAGTGCTTCTTGTACTTATGTATATAACTATTATATGTATTGTATTATATTTTTGTATCTATTTTAGTATTAATAAATTGTACTTGCATTTCATGTTTTTTGACACAAATTAGGACGATACACTCATTCATAAATATTCATGCTGTCCATGATTGCTCTATTGACCGCGACGTTGGTCACCCCCTTTTTTCGCCACCTCCTATCTCCCGTCCGGGACCTACGCACGGATAGTTTCATGTGACGTGCCTTTTTCGGCTTAATTGCTTGATCCAGAAAAACTGCACTTCGTGTGGTACTCTGGACATAGAAGGATCAGTCAGTCAGTCAGTGAGCTACAGCCAAGAATGATGGACGCTCTGCAACGAGCTGATATTTCAATCTCAAAAAATGCCCAGTAATATTGCCATGCTTTGATTGCCTTTTACTGCCTCACTTCCTTTATCTGACTAGCACTAATCGAAATGAATTTCACTGCCATAATTGCTTTCATAAATTGTTTACTAAAGTGCTTAAATGCCTCAATAAGATCTGCCATGCTTATCATGTAGATACTATTTTCACGCCTTCGGGTGGAGTGCCTAGCACTCATTATTTCTGCCTCACGGCAAAAAGATTTAGAGGAAAGGACTCACAGTAGTCGATGCCTCCTGCAAGAAAGAAAGATTAGATTAGATTAGGTATAATTAATGGCGGGAAAATCTTGCTTAGAGGATGTGAATCTGTTTTTAGGAGCACTATTTTCGCTTTTATTATTATAATCTGAGTTTTCTGGTCTCTGCGGGCATTCCTCGCTGCAAGCAGCGTGAGGTCCAGAGCAGAGGATGCATTTTGGAGTGTAATTAATAGCAAATCTTTTTGGACAATCCGTAGATTTATGGTTAGCAGCACACCTGACACATCTTGAAGGATTGTGACAGGCGCTTTGCGTGTGGCCGAAACGTTGACAGTTAAAACACTGAGTCGGCCCTGGTTTCGATTTGTAAGGAACTATTCGCATTCTCATATCAATTATTGTTCTTACTTGGTAGATTTTCTTTCCCTCGGGGGTCTTGGGTACTTCTATATAGTAAATAGGGATGAGATTTAAAATTCCATCTTTAATTTTTTGTAATTGTCTACATTTAATGATAGGTACGTTTTGGGCTTCAAGATCTTCTTTGACTTCGTCTGCCGTGAAATTTGTGTCGAGGCCTTTAATCATAAGCCTTATACATTTATCTGAGTTTAATAGGAATGTATGAAAAGGGATCTTTTCATCTTCTAATTCCTTTTGGACTTTCCTGTAATCATCTATAGAGAAAGTTTTTATATTTAGATTTTGGCCTTCTATTTTTCCTTCTATTTTTTCTATGTTTAAATTTTCTTTTATATCTTTCCGTAAGTTTTTCTAATTGATGTTTGGTTGGGTAATAACTAGTGGGGGAATCTTATTAGCAGTTTTATTGGGTTTTATGAAGTCATTATTATTCTCATTATCTTTGTTGTTGTTGTCGTCTTGTTCCATATTGTTGTCAAGATTTTGGTCGTTATTAAGGGCATTAAATTGATTAGTTATTGGGGTGTCTGGTATACTATTATTTGAGTTGGTTCTTTTCCTAATTCTTTTATTGCGCGGTGGTTCGGTCCAGTTTTCAGATATAGCATTATTGGCATTTTGGTTAATTGTGAGGGATTCTATCGTTTCGCGAATACTTTCGGCGTTAGAATTTTGAAACATATTGTTATATTCCGCTTGTAGAGTCTTATCAAGAGATTCAAGGCATTTAAGGCGTTCTTCGGTGGGGTCCTCGGCAATTTGAGATTTCAATTCACTTATTTCTTTATTCAGGGTGAGTATTGATTCCATCGACTTAAGAGATTCCGTTGTGCATTTTACCGTCGTCATTGTGAAAGGCAATTAATCGTTAAGATATATCAGTAGGTAAGCAATTCCGTAAACCGATTATCAGCTGGCTGGCCGCATATCGAGGTGAACAAAATAATACTTACGAATATTCAAGACGCTTAAGACACAGGAAAAAGTCCGCCCTGTCTCTAAGAGCTCAGTGGGTGGACTGATGATGATTTATAATCCTCACTTCAGCACTACTTAAATAATATTTCTGAATTCTATAAACAGCCACATAAGTGGCGCCATCTACCGAGACTTAACATAACTTTTACTGTACGAACCAAACTTCAACTGTTATAATAGCATCATTTCAACCTTCTTCCACAGTTTACTTTTGCAATAACCCAACTTTAGGCCCCTTTATTTTTAATCATGATCCGTTTATTTGTTTTTTTAATAGAACAGCCACCAAACTACTCATTTCTATTAAAACTTAAATTCATATCATATTAACTAAACTTATTTCTAAATAGCCACGCCTATCAGCCAATACCAGAGGACCAAGGACCAAGGAAGGGGTCAATTACGGGGTACTTAGGCAATTAGCCTTTATCCCCACATCATCAATTATTATATTATCCTCAAAAGAGGGGTTCCGCAAAAGGTAAAATTTAGTGCCAAAAATTTGGGAAAACCAAATAAGAATCCTGCCTTCGCAGTGAAAAAAGGTAAAAACACTGAAGGACTTAATTTAGTAGATTTTTGTGTCGAAATAAGGGCCAGAATCAATTTAGAAGGGTTACATCATGAATTTTGTAAGCATCTATTTTTCCTTGATCGATGGTCTTCATTATAATTTACGGTGTTAACAGCGCGTGACTGGAAGTGTTTGCGAACTTTCGCGCTCACTTCGGGTCTAGGAGAAACAGGGGAAGCGGGAACTCGTTAGGCGAGTTGTAAGATTAAAGAGACAGGGCCGAACTGCCTATGAGGAGAAACATTTTAAAAAATTTAAATAGTTACGATTAACGTTGGGTGTTATGAATTTTGAATAATAGTATCATAGAGAAATTAAAATAATAGCTTAGTACCATCGTTCGTAGTTCTTTGAATGACCTTTTTACGGGAAAATGGATTGGGCGAGGAGGTTCAATTCCTTGGCCACCCAGATCACCTGAGATAACGCCGCTGGACTTTTTCCTTTGGGGATTTGTAAAGGACAACGTTTACAGGAGGAGAGTGTCGAACATGGGTGACCTAAAAGCCAGAATTACAACCGCAATAGCTTCTGTGGATACCGACATGCTTGCCGGTACCTGGCGTGAAATGGAATATCGACTTGATATTCTCCGTGCGACCAAGGGGGCACACGTGGAAGTTCATTGACAAGGGTTATGAAACGTTTTGAGTCTATCTAACCATTTATGTTATTAAATTTAATCTATCTTTATTATTTTATGAGTTATTAAACATCAAAATGGGTCCGGAACTTTATAAACACCCTGTGTTTTAAAAATATTTTCGGTATACTAAACGTAACAAAATTATAAATTAAAGAAAGTTAAGCATTAGTAAGTCACAAAGGAATATCATTAAAAGATAATAAACAGAGGAGCGATCTTCTCTAGGAAAGGAAAAATTTGATTTTCTGGCACTATAAAAACTCATGAAAATCGCAAACTTTAAAATTAAATGTGTTGCTCAGTTTTTGTTGTACAAGGGTAAAAAATTTCGTGCTTTTATCTATAGAATGAGTATAAAATTTTATTAAATATAACTTACAGCAACCAAGGGGTAGTATAAAAATTTAAATTTTCTCACGTTTTATAAAACTGGGTTTTTTAAATTTTGGAATACCCTTATATGAATATCTTCCTCAAACATAAAGATTTTTTGTTTAAAGATATAAGTCTACGACAAAAGATTGGAAAATAAAGACAACATAAGATGTTCTAATGGATATGAAACATAACAGGAAGTATAATAATTGAGCATGCTTATAACGCCTGAATGGAAAGTTGTTTAGAAATGAATGGAAAGGTGCATTATTTACAGTTCGTGGAAGAGGAACTATGTCTGATATATTTAAAGCCTTTTTTTAAATTAAATAAGTGCACAACTATCTAATTAAATTGAGGTGAAATAATATCATAAAAATTATAATCGCCCTTGGTCTTTGACTTTGCATGCGCCGAAAAACCAAGCCGCATGAACTTGTATATAAGCCCGTCATGCCAAGTCCTGTCAAAGGCTTTGGCTATGTCAAGATAGACAATACCAGTTTTCTCTCGTTTACTAAAGCCTTCGTGAATGAATTCGACTACACGGAGTAACTGGTGTACCGTGGAGTGTTGAGGCCGGAAGCCAAATTGTTCCGGGATTCAATACCAGAGTTACTTTCATTTGTACTTACACCCTCTTCACGAATTGGACCTGCATGATCCTTTGACTCCGCCCTCTCCTCCCGGCACTTCACTCTTGATACTGAAACTAAATTTCGGCGTTACTCACCCCTTCTTCGACTGTGGATACGAAGTTCTCTTTTCAAGCTCCTTCATGAGAATTTATTAAAATTCTCCATTCATCTTTACAACGCTATGGTAGGAAAGTTATGCCCCCTCTCCTCACGTGTTATACACAGGATGATGGCTCTTCAGCCTGGGTGCCTGACTACATGTGCTTCGCACCTGAGACTTCTAGTACTATATCGCTACCATGTCGGAAGAAGCTGCTTATTTTTGTGTTTCGCTGGAGTTTGCTTTTAGCTGCTGCATGTGATTTACATTTATTTGTGTGCGCGTGTTATTTTGTGTGCTCTTCTACTCATTATGGATTGCGATACTGGAGATGTGAATGATCTTCCCCCATTGGGAGAAAAATCTACTGATAACGTGATAACGGATATCCCTGCCACGTGCAACGACACCTCG
>KL813836.1:0-14842 GCA_000611955.2 Stegodyphus mimosarum
TTGGCGCAGTATAATCATTTCTGGTTTTGCGCCAAAATTTCACCCACCACCACCACCACCAGAAGGCAGAAGTTTGCACCACGCTTTCTCAGTCTTAACAGCTGAACTTACTGCAATATATCATTTACTTTTGTACGTATCAAAGCGACGGCAAAAAAGTTTATAGTTTATTCAGATTCCTACAGCGCGCTAAAAGTTTCAGAAGCTTTTTCGAACACCCATAATCCAGTAATTTTTGATATCCTGAAACTGAACTTAAAATTAACAAGGCTCGGATTCGAAATTATCTATTGCTGGGTTCTCGGGCATACCGGTATAAAAGGTAATGAGCGGGCTGATGTCGTCGCAAAATCAGCTGTTGAAATATCTAGTCGCCTCATCCCTATCACAGACATTAGTAGTTTTTCCAGAAAAAATATTGGAAAAATTGCAGCAGTTTTGGGATGTCCAGTCTTTTAATAAATTAAAGAGCGTGAAGCCTAGAATCGAACTTTGGCATTTTACTGGAAGACGTAAGGAGGAGGTTGTTTTGACTAGGCTTAGAATCGGTCACACCAGAGTGACACATAACTATCTTTTAAATGCTGACAATGAGCCCCTGTGCTCAAAATGTGGTGTATGTTTAACTGTCCGTCACCTCTTAATTGAATGTCCATCTTTTAATAGTTTTCGTCAGAATTATTTTAACAGCTGTGAATTACCTCTCGTCCATTTAATTGGAAGAGAGGTCAATCGTAATTTATTTCAGTATATAAAAGATATTGTTGTTTATCACCTCATCTGAACTGATTTTAATTTCGTATATTAGTCTCAAGACTTGTGATTTTAGCTGATTTTAAATGACCTCATTCCTTGGATTTTGTGCATTCCTTTATCTACTTGTTAAATTCATAGCTATTTTAATTTCACTGTCTTTTGTATCACTTTATAGCCCATCACCTTGTGTTTGTCGCCGTATAATCATTTCTGGTTTTGCGGCAAAACATTCCACTCACCTCCACCACCAAAATTTATTTCTGATTTTGGACAATGTTGCCATAACTCCTGAATTGAATACTTTTATGTGTTCACTAAATATCACTAGTTCTGTAAATTTCGACTTTGGCAGTATAATAGGATGTTTTTCGCCATCTATTAATTCTGCTTGTTCCAGACGACCTCTGACACGCAAAATACCTCTATTGTCCAGATATGGTGCTAAACTATAAAGATTAGAATCGGGTGTTATTAGTTTATTTCTCTCTAGTTGTTGAATATCCGAAAAATAATTCTCTTTTTGTACTTGTTTTATCCAATATTCCTCAGCTTCTTGAACCTCCAATACAGTAAGAGGACCTCTTTCACAGATACTTTTTCTTAGCTTGGCGACAAACCTCGTTACCCAAGATGTAACTCTCAACAATTTTTCCAGACCAGGCGATGTGCAGTCCCGTATTTCTGCAACTCTATTCGACAGGAACTGCTTCCACTCACGCGCTGAGCTCTTTATCCACCACAAGCAAATTTCTGAGTCGGTCTACAGAGCTAACTTACCTACCAAATCCCGAAACACTCTCAATAAATATTTCCCTAACCTAGCTGCAACTAAGGCTCCCATCAATTCCAGCCGAGAGAAGGACAACTTTTTTAATGGCGCTATCCTGCTTTTTGCCATTATAAACGACGTACATATCTCTCCTCTCTCATTCTCATATCTAAAATATGCCACCGCTCCATGTGCCACCACTGACGCATCACAAAAAATATGAACTTCAACCGAATGACTTCTACTTAGAATATCTAAAAAGTAGTACCTCTCTATTTTCAACGCCTTTAATTCCTCAACTTCCGTGCACCACTTTATCCATTTGTACTGTAACTCTTCTGGCAACTCTGAATCCCACTCCAAACCTCTCTCCTATATTTCCTGCATAAGTCTCTTAATTCGCACCACAAATGGAGAAATAAATCCGACTGGATCAAACACCTTAGCTGCTGTACTTAGCACCGATCGTTTACTATTTCTCAGCGATTCTAAACTACTCAACAATGATGTAACGTCAACTCTCAAAACATCCTCTTCCAAGTTCCACACTAGGCCTTACACTTTCAACTTACTATCTCTCTCAAACCTACTTTCTTCACACAACCCATTCTGAAGCCACAAGTCATACAGCTCTTTAGAATTAGTGTTTAGTTTTCTCAAATTAAAACTCGCGCCTCTCAAAATAGATACCGCTTCTGATGAAAGACTAAAAGCTGACTCTATATTTTCTCCTCCATAACACAAATCATCTGCATACAATGAGCTATTTAACATCTCGACACAGTTTCTATTTATTTCTGAGTACTTCTTTAAATGATATTTGATCGTTGCACTCAATAAAAACGGTGAAATATTACATCCAAATAATACTCTGTTCATTTGCATAATCTTAAAGTCCTCTCTGTCATTATCAGGATACCACAAAAATTTTAAACATTGCCTATCTTCCTTTGCTATCCCAATCATCAAAAACGCCTTTTCTATGTCACCGCAGAATCCAATTTTCAATTTTCGGAAAGCAAGAATAATATCGAAAATATTCGGATTTAGGTTTGGGCCTTTTTCTTAAGCAGTCGTTTAACGATAGCTTTCCACTTTCACAACTGCTGCAATTAAATACCATTCGAACTTGAGTGCTTTTTTTATCTTTACGGACCACTGCACGAAATGGCATAAAATATCCCTTTCACGTATCCTCACACTCTTGAATAATGTTATTTTGTATTTGATATTTAATTATCTCCATAAACTGTTCCCTCCCAAAGTTGTTAGTTTTTTAACTCTCGCTGCACCCTTTCAAACTGCCTTTTTGCTAAACCAAAATTATTTTCCAAATTCTCTGGACTCCTATTCCACAACAAACGAGCCTCGTATCTCCCGTCTACGTATTGCAAATCATCTTCAAACTGCTTAATTATTTGCTTATCTCATTCACTCCATTCCGACGCGTAGTTAGTAACTCCTAAACTTTCCACTTCCCACAAATGACTTATCTGTCCCCATAATTTTTCTTCCTCTACCGTGTCAACCTGTATAAACAAACCCGTACACTCTTTCTCTGAAGAACTTAGCTTCTTATTCTCTCCCCCCTCTCTACCACTCAACGACCAACCGAATATGCTTTCATACAATACTAAACATTCCGTCAAACGATGTGTTTTCCCCGTTAAAATGCAGTTTAAATAATCATTCCCAATTAAAATCTCCACCTCTGCTACACCACTATCGTAACTGTCAGATAAATCAAATCCTTCTTTGCGTAGTTTATTTATGATATCTCCAATTGGCCTTGCTATGGTATTGGAACATATGGTTTTAATTTCAAGTGCCTCGATAATGAGAGTAAAACCACTTTTATTTTTTAACACATTGACTGCCAGTCACTTAGAGTTAGATTGATAGTTAATGCCCTCACATGGAAGTAGATTGTACCCAGATGCCAACATATTTATTGTAAGAAATATGACTTAAAAACAGTAATAAAAGATAAATATGTGATACCTAAGTATTATTTAAGCTTTTCATTGAAGAATTTTATAATTACGCGCCGGCGCGTGATTGGCACTATATGTCAAATTTTTCGCCAAATGCCACATTACGCGCTGGTGCGGGACATGTAAAAAGTGAATCAAAATAAGAAAAATAAGTGGCAGTAAGCATTATTTTTATATAAAACTGTATCACAACAATTATACATATTACAAATGAATTTATTTCAAGAAAATCACAATCGCATTATTACAAAGGATACATTTAGAATGTTATTTATGTATTATCTTTGCACAATCTAAGCAGTAACCAGGAGATCCTTCACAAAATTTGCAGACATATATTGTGTCTTTACATTTCCCTTCGGAATAGTAAGTTTTGCATTGCTTTCTTAGAATCTTTCCGGCTCTTTTTTCTTCCCGTGTACTCAGCAAATGTTCAGATTCAGACTGATTACGCACAGGAGCACTAAGAACAGATGGCTCTTTCAGTAAACTTCGTATCACGGATAAGCGATAGTTATACAGCGATGTATTTCCATTGGAATACTTATTATAGATAAAGTGGGAATTGTGCATCATCATTTGCAAAATATGCAAGAATATTTTCGTGGGCCACCTAATTGTTTTTCTCTCACAAGGATAATAGGCAAGCATCTGATCTTGCTTATCAATACCTGCCATAAATTTATTATATTGAATTACAGGTAGAGGTTTCGATTTAATTTCACCTCTTTTGTTTGCCTTTTCCATCATATCATTCTTATATTCATTGGAAATGTAAGTGACGTCTCTCTTATCCTTCCACTTTGCAATCATCACACCATTAGCATACTTTGCTACAGTTTGCCCTTTCTTCAGTTTTTTTTCGTTTACCTCTTTTGGAAATGTCTTCCTGATTTTTTTTATTGTCCCAGTGCAATGGGTTTTTCTGTCAGCGAGACATTTTGCAAGCTCATAACTGTTATAATAATTGTCCATAAATACACTATGCCCTACATCGAGCATTCCGTCAAGTAAATTCATGACGACTTTTTGTGAATGACCCTTCCCACCAGAATCATCCAACATACCTGTATACACCATAAATTTGAGAATCATACCATGAGAGGTTGTGACCATGTACAACTTGATACCATATTTATGGCGTTTATTCGGTATGTACTGTCTGAATACAAGCCGTCCACGCCACAATATCATTGATTCGTCTAAACTAAGCTCTCGTCCTGGATAGTATATTTGAGATACACGTGAGTTGAATGAATTTATCATATTTCTTATTTTATACAGTCGGTCCTTTGGAGGTTCTGTATTCTGTTCCGGGATTTTTCCGAAGTGCAATGCCCTCAATAACAACAGAAACCGATTCCTGCTCATATTTTCTGCAAATGCACGTAAACCAAACAGTGAATCTGTTTTCCAATAATCTTGTATACGGTTCATTCGTATAGTTCCCATATGTAAAATTAATCCCACAAATATCAAGAGTTCCTCTTTTGTGGTGTCCTTCCAGTCATTGATGCGAGAACATTTCTTTTTTTCACGGTGCAAAAGTACTTTCTGAGCATAATCATTCGTTTCAGCAACAATTTGCTCCAAGATATCGTCAGTGAGAAAATGGCGAAAGAAATCTATAGGATTGTTACCTGAAACAGGCTGGAGCAAACACTCAAATTTCATGAAAGGGAATTGTTTCATAGATGTAGAATCATTTTCCCAAACTATGTTTTCCACCATAGTAGAATCATCTTGCTGACATGCAGCCTCTTGTGCGACTCCTGCATTATCATCATCATCGTCTGAATCCGAAATGTCATGGCCATGAGTGGGAGGAAAGAATTCCTCGTCACTGTCACTATTATAATTAAAATCACTCGGGTACTCGTCTGATAATTCAGCCAACAAATTTACTATTTCTTCATTTGTTAGAGCCTTATTATTTTTAATTTTTCTTCTTTTGGGACGCGAAGGCCCTGCACCATCATCTGAACAACTCATATCACAATTTTTAATAAAAAAATAAAATATTAATTTCGAAACCACAATTATTTATACGTACTTTCTAATCATTACTCCATGCCAATTCCATTAGAAAAACCCTGCATGCTATGCCAACTGAATTGGAGAATGAATAATCAGTGAAAGATTTTCCCGCGCCAGCGCGTAACTGGCTACTGAGACATCACACCACATCCCGCGCCAGCGCGTGACTGGCTACTGAGATATCACTCTACATCACGCGCTGGCGCGTGATTGGCAGTCAACGTGTTAATGTAAGTCTTTTTCTTTTAAACTCTTTTACTGGCGGATTCGAAGATGCAAATGTATGAATTCTTAATCTTTCCTTGCCAACAGTTGGCAATTCCGCTTTTCTAGCAATGGATTGACACACATAAGATCTTTCCGAAGCAGAATCGCATAACAACCTAACATTAAATGTGGAATTATTTCCGACTAGCTGAGCATTCAAAGTCTGATAATAAATCACATCATTAGGAATTTGTTTATTCAACGTTTCGAGGAATAGTGAACTGATGTTTGTTTCTTTTACTCCGTTTACATTTTTATTGGTTTTACTTTCTTGCACGTTTGAGTCACACCTCTCTAAATGGGACTGAGATTTGCAAATATTACATTTAATCCATTTCGCCTTACAAAATGGTTTTTTGTGACCTTCTTTTAGACAGCGCTTGCACTTAAATTGATCATATAACGCTTTGTGTTTCTCTGAATTACTTAAGTCGCAGTCTTTTGAGAGGTGAGATTTAAGACAAAAGTCGCACATGTAAGTTTCAGTTGATGTATTAAGCGTCGCCGCTGATGCCATTTTCTTTTTAATTGGAGTAAAATTTTTATGATAACTGTCAGTATTTCTTGCGCTGGCTTTCGAAAGTGTTTGTTGATTTTTAAGACCCAGAGTTAAGGACTTTTCGCGTGCTTCTACTTCTTTTATTAGAAACGACAATAAATCTGACACTGTTGACTCTTTGCCGGAATTCTGTTCTCTACTAAATTGTAACACTAAATCTTGGGGTATACACTTATATAAAATAGGAAGTAGTAGATTGCCATAAGAATTAAAATTAATATCTAATGTTTCTAAACTTCTAGTTTGAACCGTTATTTCATCATACAATTTCCTTAAACTTGATACATCACTTGAACGACATACAGGCTCCAAAGATAGGAGAACGTTCATATGCGCAATAACTAATATTTCTTTTTTTCCAAATCTGTCAGTTAAAATTTCGACGGCTTTTTTTATAGTTTTCTCTTGTTAATGGTAATCCGCTTATAGCTTTTGCAGCTGAACCGGTGAGTAAAGATCTTAAATAGTTAAATTTCTCAACATCTTGAAGCGTATTGGTTTCGCGAATGGCAGCTTTATATTGAGTCCAAAATTCAGTAAACTTACATAAATCACCATTGAAGGCTTCTAAAGGAATACGAGGTAATTTAGTATTGTAATTAGTTTTGATTTCAGAAACTTGTGACGTTGTTTCGGTTTTACTAAAATTTTGAATGTATCTCGTAACTTTCGATTTACATCTAATGATGGATTAGCTGTATTATAAAGAATATTCTACTTCTGTTTCTAATTCTTGCACAGTACTTTGAGCATTAATAACGTCATCATATTTTAACAAATTAGTTTCTCTCTCGATTAACACTGAAAGCGATTCCTGCAACAGATCTAAATTTGGATTCTCATTTTGTAATTCATCTTCAAGTTTCTTAATTAATTTTGTGACGCTGGTTCGAACCGAACCTCTAATTTTTCTGTTTCGCTCAACAGTTTCTTCGAGACTCATTTTAATTTGCAGATGTAAATAGCATGCAAATAGAAATAGTGCAACTCAACTTGTTGGCCGATGTCACCAGTTATTTTATGAAAATAAAAGTACTTAATTTGTTGACTCGTCGCATCGGTGGTATTTATTAATGTCATGCTGAGATGAATAAAGACACTTATTTTCTTCCAATTCTACTTTATGAAGCAAAATATATGTACAAATATTTAGAGATTTGTGGGAGTTACACAATAGCTGATTTAATAACACCTCTAAGTGATACACCCATCCACCATCCTTTCTCTCTGCACTGAAACATTTTAACCCTTTAACTACTTAAGACGTCTTTAAACGTTTTGAGAGATCGCTCTAAAAATGCTTAAGACGCGTATACACGGAGGTAAGGTTCCTCTATAAATGCTTAAGACGTGTTGAGACGCTACGGGAGGTATTCTTTCCCCCCGCGTTTCCGCAGGCGGCTGTCATTTGCACAAAGCTCTTAATAGGCTGTGAAATCTGTTTGAATAGCGTACTTTACGGAAGAGCCCTCTGAGTAAAGGCTTATTGTCAGACAGCAAGTGTATATTATTCTGCAAGGTTTTTGAATGATGAAAAATCGTTTTACAACTGTGTGCCTTCTGGTACATTATAGTAATGAAAGCCCAATCCTCAGTCGCTGATTACATCCCAAAAAAGTAAAAATAGAAAAAATTCAGAAATGTAATGAAAAATGCACTTTTAATAAACCATATTATATTTAATTGACTATTTGATCTTCGTATTAAAATTTCGTTACTGTTTCTGATTTCTCAACAACAAGAAAAAGATATATACTGTCAAAATTAACTTTTTGTTTGCCTTTGTATTTCAAGTGGAGTTTTTAATGATATTTTCTTTCTACTTTATGAAAAGGCAACACTGTTTTTTTAGCATGCCTGAGTTTTGGAATTTGTAATTGTGACTGACTGTTTTACTACAAATGCGAACCTACATGTAAAAAATTCTTCGACGTAGAAATTAAAATATTCAACTTAAGAAATTATATTAAATCAAGTAAATGAATATGCCGGAAAAATTCATGAAGATCAATAACTTTGTTTAAATAATTTATTAAAATTTGGAATGCAACCGAAATTTTAAAATCTGCATCGTGTGAAATTCTCCGCCGTATCTTGGAACTCTTTTAGAAAGAAAGTGTTAGATTAGATATTTTGCGCTCAAAATATTACAGTTGAAAAGATGTTTTATTATCAGAAAATAAATGATTTTCTCTCCAAATGTCAGTGCTGATAGCGATAAATTGAATGAAAGTTTTTCTTTATATTGAGAACTTAATTAATATATTAATTCGTTATTACCTAATAACTGTATCTACGCAATTATTTTACAAAGTCTTTGATACAAATGCTAAAAAACGCGGCTAAGTCGCTGCACACTGGTAGTTTGAGATTGGTTCTAATTCCAGAGAAGGAGCTGAGTGGCTAAGTCGCTGAACACTGGTAGTTTGAGATAGGTTCTAATTCCAGAGAAGGAGCTGTTTATGGTTTTTCGTCAAGTGTAACATGGATACGAGTCAGTTTCCTTTACGAAATCCTACGCGAAGGCATTTTCTTCCTCCTTTCTGCATGCCTTTTTTATGTCACGGTAGCACACTCGGTGCGTTTTCGAAAGGTTCAGGTTTCTGCATTCCTTCGTGGTTTCACGGTAGCACACTCTGCGCGTATTCCAGAAGTTCAATTTCGAGTCCCAGCGAGGGTATTGTTCCTTTTTGACGTCTCCTGTCTCAAAAATCCTAATGACTCTACGTACGTACTCTTGGAAGGTAGTGTTGTCGAAATAATTAAAGCGAAGCTATGAGAAGGATTTTAGTTAATGTATGTGCTTTCACTAAGAGGAAAATCAATCCCAAATCATCCGAGTAATCTTCCAAATTCATGGACAATTTGTTTTTTTATATATTTAACTAAGAAAGAAGTTTCTCGTATTAGCGGGATAAAAGACATTGAATAGTGTATAAAGTAATCCCTGTTTTCTCAGTTATTTGGGAAAGACGGACCATTTTTCAATGTATGAAGAATTAATTAATTTATAGTCATCATATAGATGAATGTTGAATGACGCCCGAAAATTTTCGCAGTGAGCTAAACATAACTGAATTATTAATGAAAAACTTTACCTAACAGCAAAGATATATAAGCACGTATTTACGCAAAATGCACAATTAAGAATAAAAAATGCAAGTAAAGTGGCGATTCTAAAATTAATTTTCCGGAAATAAAGGCAAGTGAGCCCACCTCTACACAAACGGATACAACCTCTGGGCAACAGTAATTTAGTCCGGATCGAATTTCAAGACTGACTGCATGCCATTTTCATTGTTTTACCCTATGTACAGCATGAACCAGTTTAAATCCTTGAAGTCCTTCATAAAATCACCTCTTTCTTTGGGCAAATATCTCCACCTTCTTTGCCACAATCAGTTAAAACTGAGAATTGAGCTAGCATATATTTTGCTTGCAAATTATTTGCTCACGTTTGTTATTATTATTGTACCTCAAAGGAGATGCATTTTCTTAACTTAACAATTAAAATCCTGTATTAGAAAAGCAAAATTTGTAGACATTAATGTGCTTCAAAAAATTGAGTAAAGAATAACATTAATGTTCAAAAAATTGAGTAAAGAATCTAAAAGCTGGTGAGAGTTGCCACTCCGTGAAATGTAAGATCTTTCATTTATCTTCCATGCACACGCAGAAAGAACAGCTTCTTAGAGCGTTGTCATTCACTAAAAGCAGCATCTCTTTAATTAATTTTTCACATTTAATCAATTTACTATTGATTGAACAATGGAGCAATTTAAAGTTAGGAAAAGCACTTCTTATAATATAAATCTTCATTTAACTTTTTCGACAATGTCGGTATAAAATAAATTATATATAGCTCATAACTAACATCTTAGTTCTAATTTATAAAAGTCAGGACCGGATTCAGAAATATTAGTATGTATGCATGTAAGTATCGATGTGTTCATGTATATATGCATATAATGTACGTACGAATGTATGTGTGTGTACACATACACAGATACTCATACACGTACATTTCTGAATCCAATCCCGATAACAGAATAGTACCATTTAATTTACCTACTAGGTGGCATTTCTGTGTTCATAGTTAGTTCTCTTTCATCAAATTCTTACTTTTTATACTTTAAATTTGCGAGATTATATGTTAAAGTAAAAAATAAAGCTTATTGTGAGAAGAATATGTCAGGTTATAGAATAAATTTATTGACGTGTTCCTTTTTTATATATATTATCGTACAAATGTACGTTTAAATATCAGAAAATAGTTATTGAAATGAAAAAAAATTTGCACTTAATATGCAGTTATTATTATTATTACCAGAGAATATTTTTTTCTTGCTTAATTTGTAATCACGACTGAATTTTATAAGCAGTCCTAAGCTATACCACAATTTCCCGCTTTCCTTTTACCTGGAATAGATTGACATCTTAAGTGCTTCAAGAAAGCGCCTTTATAGTATACGAATTCATACCAGGTATTTCCACCCAGTTTTGGATAATTCTAATGGTTCTAAACCATTAAAATAGCTTCTGGGGTGTCTTACCTTTTGTTAACATCACGGATACGTTTCCTGGGAAGACTCCTTTGAAGGACGAAGGGGAGGGGGAAAACGGAGATTTTTTTTTTTTGAATGCGACAGTATTTTAGTGCATTTCTTGATTATACACTATTTCTAGTTCTGTTTCTTCTACTTTCCTCACACCATGCCTACGCAACTGAAACTGACGTATTTGAATAAAAAGAAATTTAGTAGGTTATGAACAGATATATATATATATAATATACGAATACACGTTTAGTAACCGAACTTTGAAATGGGAAAAGAGACTATTTTTTCATTTGTTAGATTTATCAGTTTTTAATTGCCTTTCTGCTTTTTAAGCAAAATTATCGAAAAAACATAATGCACAAAAAAGAGTCATGTTACTTTAATTCAGGAGATATTATAAAGAACCGAAAAAATACTGAATACCAGAATTTCGCTATAAAAGCCATAAAAAAGTCACGAATGGATTGGATGTATTTCCTTAAATTCAGTGTAGATTTCTGGATTGTCCAGTATTTTCCATTAATTCAGACAGTAAAAATGCCATCAGATAATGAATAATGTTAAATATCTACATTTTTTGTACTGCTGCTACTAATAAAAATAATAATCTATCAATAATTAAAAATAGGGGAAAATGCATATTTACAGCACTATTCTCACTATACGTCGCTCTCATGACCTTCGCCTAATGTCGCGGTCAAGCAGGAGTGTTAAATGAGTAATCACTCATTCACGGTATATCAAATAAGAATAACGGCAACACAATATACATATAGCGACTACATATGGCGACAGACTAACTCTCTTCCTTAGCCCTGAAAACAAACAGTCTCCAAAGCCAATGGGAAGGCAGTCGCTTTCCCTTCCTCTTAAAAGTTATAATTACACACTACAAGATCCTTCCATCACCCACTGCTATACAGAGAGAAGCATTTCCAGATAGTTTACCGATTTCCAAATATTAACATTTCGACATCTATAAACGTTGAAATATAATATGTTTTCATAAGATAAACAATAGCTGTTCTCATGTGTGATAAATAATCTTTTACAAGTGATATACTGATGATGGTTGATTACAAATGAGTTAGAAACTTTCATCTTTTACAAGTTAACGTTCAATAAAAAAGAAATAACCATTTGCAATTTTCGAAAGCTAATTGTAATTTTTCTCATGACGGGCTTCGAATTTTAAAAAGTAAACTATCAAAAAATGTCATACTCGTGGCTTTTACAAAATATTTTTATTCAAAACAAAAGTGCTTACCCAGATATAAGTAATGATATTCGAAAAAGAGTTTCAGTTTGTTCACATAATTCTAAAAACATTCAAATTCGTAACAGTTTTAAAATGTTAAATAGGTATATTTTGGGGCTGTGGCTTTCATTGAAAGGATAATGCAAAGTAAATCAGGCGCAGTAAACCATTTTTAACAGCAAAGCTTCTGTAAATGATCAGGAAAGGTTGTACGAAAACATTTATGCTTATGAAAGAATAAGATTGAAAAGTAAATGCAATGCACCTATTTTCAATTTTTTTCCCATTAGTTTCAAATACAGTACTAGCATTAAGAGTATAAAACAGAGAGCTAAAAAAAATTCAAAACCCTACAACCTTTGAGATATTTTAAGACAGAAAATAGTAATTATCTATTGAAGAAAAATGTAAAAGCACTGACTTTCGAAATTATGTCATGAGAATAATATTTAACATTTTGTATAAAACTATAATAAATGTCCAACCAGCAACTTTTATCTACTTTTTTTTGTCTAACAATAACTTCAACACACGCAGATATTTGTGGGCAATTTCTGTTCATGTTATCATTTAATAAGTATTGACTTTTTTTACAAAATTTTTAGCAGTGATCTTTTTCAGATTTCCTTTATTCTTTTTTTTTATATTCATCAAAATATGCCCATCACTTAATTGCTTTGAGAGGAACTTTGTTTCTTAGTTTTTCTAACATAAGGATCGTCTTGGACAGCACTTATAAAATATAGTAGTGAAAAGAGATAATAAAGATTATAAAAACTAAACGTTTAATGAAATTTGCTAATTACTTAAGTTTTAGAAACGCATTAGAAAAATAAGAATATCAAGTATTTAAACTGTGAGAAAAATAATACATAAGGGGAATTATTTGCCGAAAATCCTTTGAGGAAAAAAGGCAGACCAGTGACAGAACGGTAATATCGCTGAACCCTGGTAGTTTGAACCGGGCTCGAATCCCAGCAAACAGGCTGCTGCAGGGGCGTTTTCTTGGTTTTCCTATGTGTAACGAGGATATGGGGCAGTTTTCTTTAGAAAGTCCTTCGGAAAGGCACCCCTCTTTTGTGTACTTTTCCATAATAAAAGAAAAATGCAATATAAGAAAAAAAATTGTTTGTGAATATGTGGAGATTATTTTAAAGAACAAACATGTTTGCTATGATTTTCATAAAAATTATAAGACAATAGAAGGAATTAACCTTTTTTATTAATATCGGAATAGGTAATTATTTTCTCAGCTATTTTATATTTAAAAAAAAAAATTTATTTATTTCCTTCATCGTGCTTGCTAAAGTTGCTAATAAGCTTGCCCTTGTTCTAAAATCGGTAGGAACTGAAGGTTTTCGATGTTTAACATTTGATCTGTTTAATCATGGTATTTTAATCTCATGAATGAACTTAGCCCTGGCCAGTGATGTATTCTTTCATAGGAGAGTAACAGCAACATTCGTAATATTAAGTATAAATAAATCAATTTTAAAAGCAAAAGATTTTGCTGTACTGTTATCTATTGTTTAAACACCTGGAAGAAATGTTAATAGTTTCATCTAGCGATAAATCCTGTCCATTATTAATAAAAAAAAAATTCGAGAACATGTTTTTATTACGCTGCGATGCATAAGACGTTTTATTTATCTTTGATATTATTAAAAAATTGTTGCTCAATACCGCAAAAGTATTTAATAATTATTTAAGTATTAATGGTACTGTCTTTTTTTACTGAAAACTTACAGTTTTTTTGCATATTGAATAATACTTATTCCTTTGATGATTTGTTTAATTTTGCCTAAGAAATGAAGCCAAGAATTCATTTCCCAGGTTTAGAACGTAATTTTTTGCTGAGGCCATGACATGACGAAAGCTAAAAGATACAGCAGACAAAATGTCTAGTAAACAGATGTTGTAAAATGAAATTAAGGATATGTGAAATTATTGTTCTAAAAACTGAAAAGAAAAAGTATGCGAATCTGTACTATTGTAATGAGCAATCAATAACAAGTTTAAGAACATTTTAGAGAAGCATAATAATAATAATAATAATAAATCTGAAGGCTTTCAGATTTTATATTACGCCCAAGGCGACGTTTTCTTAACTTTTATGTGTTACCTTTATTTATTAAATAACATGTTCTTCGCCCTTAAACTATAAAACTCAATTCAACAGCAATGCCACAAGAAATTTAAAACTAGCATATCTTTAGAATTTCCGATACACAGTCTTGCGCGCTGGAGATAATTTTTTTTTCGTACAGCGTTGCCGTTGCTCGCTTTGAAATCGTTGAGATTGTTAATCAGAAACTCGTTAAAGTTTTACAAAATATCAAACAGATAGTAAAACAAATTCCAAATTTAGGCTTCCAGATGCCCATATTCGAGTGAAGGACTACATTATTAAAAATTTGATGTCTCTAGGTACTGTTGTTTTTCCAGAATGCGAGAAACATACATTCATACAGATTCTTCATTATTTAGTTCTTTAAATATAACGCAGGAATCTTATATTTGGTGGCAGCGATTTGAAAAGAGATTCAGACTTTCATAGTATTATTTTTTAAAACATACTATAAAACCCCTTCAACATCATCAAAAGGGACTGTTTTGGAGGTCGCGGAGTTCTCGTTCGAGCAG
>KK114408.1:844-24523 GCA_000611955.2 Stegodyphus mimosarum
AGTCTTGCAGATCTGTAGCAAGAATAATTATAATAATAGACCAAGATTTACAACTTGAAAAAGCTAGAAACATATTATTCACCAGCTCTTTCTGAGACATGTGGCTGAATGCAAAATAATTTGTAGAACACTGTATGAAAACTATTTAATGGAAGATAAAAGGTGTACTGTAAGCGGTTATATCATCCAACTAACAACTAGTTCGTTTGTATTACAACGAGTAGCTGTAAGTTTGTTTTTTACTTATAACTAATAGTTTGTTTATTTGTAACAACTAGTTTGTTTGTTTTTATCCGCTGACACTAAAAGTTGCAGTGTAGGCGGCTATTTCATCCATTTAAACAACTAGCTCGTTTATACTACAATGTGCAGTTGTTAGTTTGTTTTTTTTAGTTGTAACTACTAGTTTGTTTTTTAGTTGTAACTACTAGTTTGTGTGTACTTTGTAACAACTAGTTTGTTTGTTGTTCATCCGCTCCAGTGGCGGCTCGTAATAAGCACTGTGGAACTGCAGCACCCCCTCCTTCCACTTATTATTATTTTTAATATTTAATATAATGAGCCCTTTTTTCTTTAATTCTTTCTTTATACTTCTACAATATATAATCCTTAAACTTAATGACAGTAGCCATCCTCCAGTTTATGAAAAAGGTACGAAAGTTTTTGTATGGAACTGCGCTTCACAAGGCTGTTCTGCGCAAGCGCGCACAGAAAGCAGCGCTCGAGCCAGGGAGATAAAACAGCACTGTCGCTCTTTCAATGCCGAAATTCTGGAAACGTGATTATTTCTTACTCCGCGCGTGTGGTATTTGGCTGTTCTGCGCTTGCGCTCTTAGGAAGGAGCGTAGGAGGCTGAGAGGGAGAGAGGACTGTCGCTTTTGCAGTGCCGAATCTGGAGTGCCGTTGGGAGCTGGTTCTTTTTTTTTACGCCGCGTGTGCTGTGTTTAAAAATCATACACCATATTCTTGGTTAGATTATTTTTCAGCTATTCTATTTGATTCATTTTTTTTTCGGTTCTTTTATTTTACAGAAAACTTTAACCATGTCCTTGCATCCTCAAGTAATAAATTCTGTGACTGTAAGTGAACTTCAAGAGCTTTCGTTTTTATGCGCTTGCAATGCTTTCAATATAGAAAAATTTCCTCAGTTGTCATCCAGAGATCAAGGAGAAAATTATTGATCTCTTCGCGCAAATTAAAACAAGAAGAATGGATTTCATTTTTAAATGAATAGGTAAAGCTTGAACTGTAACAATTTCAATTAAAGTAATTAAGAAATGTTTAATTTTTCTTTTGTAAAATTTCATGGAAGTTTCAAAATAAATTTTCTTTTTATACATGTTTGTTTCCCTTTACACAGGTTTAAAACAAAGGTTAATTTATTTTGGAACAGCACCCCCACTAATTTTAGCTACGAGCCACCACTAGTCCGCTCACCCTACAAGTTCTAGTGTAAGCGGTTATCTCATTCAACTAACAACTAGTTTGTTTGCACTACAACACAAGTAACTACTGGTTTGTTTCTTTAGTTGTAACTACTACTTTGTTTGTTTGTAGTCTGTAGCAACTAGTTTGTTAGCTGCTTTTTCGCTTACACTTCAACTTGTAGTGTACACTTTAAGTTGCAGTGTAAGCGGTTATCTCATCCAACTAATAACTAGTTTGTTTGTACTATAAAGAGTAACTACTGGTTTGTTTGTTTTGTAGTAACGACTAGTTTGTTTGATTGTAATTTGCAACAACTAGTTTGTTTATTGTTTGTCCTCTTACACTACAAGTCATAGTGTCAGCGATTATGTAATCCATCTGACAACTAGTTTGTTTGGATCCCGGTGAAAGCTCAATTGGTTTTTCCACATTTCTGCTCCGAAATGCCTAACTGACTCAAGCTTCACGGTCAAGGAGCAGCTTAGAATTTTACAACAGAAGAGACTTTACATCTTTTACCTTGGTTGAAGTTTAATATTATTTTAGCTTTTCGACATTTTCAAGTAGGATTTCAGTAAATTGATTGAAAGTCTTACCGGCTACAGACAATACTTGCAAGTTTCTCATGCTACATAGATGCTGCAGTCCGAAATCTCGTATCTGGGTACACCACCTCAAGTAGAGTATTCTCAGGTTAACCATTGTAGACAGGTATCCCACTCCGATGTCTGTGACGTGGACACACCTAAAAATAAATACATTTCCTTAATTTCATGAAATTCTAGCAGTTTCGTCAACAAAACATGAAACTGTAAGTTTAATCATAATCAGATCTCAAACTCCAGTATTTCTGAGAAATTTTATCAGTTTTTGTTTTTAATATCAGAGATAGTTTTTTTTTTTTTTGTTAACGTAAAGAACGATCGATATCAAAATATTCGATATTCAAACCTCGAACTTTCCAAATACGCGTCGAGCGCGTTTCCAATTACAGAAAGTATGTAGCAAGGAGGGAGAAAATACATTCTCAAACATCTGAAACGCCCGAGTGTACGAACTTTTATTGGAATCGATTTCCCTTCCCAAGTACAGCGCTATAGAATTAACAATAACATATTTAAGAGAAGTGATTACTTCTCTCTCGGGGATCTTTATGCGGTTTCCGCTTAGGACAGGATTACAAGTACGAACATCAACAGCTAAACGTTGACGCTATTTAAAAGAGAGAGAAGTCGTTCAAAAGAATGATTGCTTTTCCATTTAACGACTAGAGAAACCAATGAATTAAACACTAATGTGATGGGGGAAAGCACCAGATAGAAAATGAACGTAGGCTTTCGGGCGACCTACCGATGACTGAGGTGTCTGATGTCGATCGCAAAAGTTATGAGTGGCTTCTCTGTGAAAGCGTTAAAAGCTTCAATTTAATAGTATCATAAATAATTAATGTATTGCTAAATGTCAGTGTGCAAATTATACCCATCATTTGAAGGAATGAAATGCAACGTGTCTCAGGAAATGTAACAAAGTAATTTATAAATTTCTAATTAAGACTGAATAAAGATGTATACCATCAGGATAACCTGATCCATTTGCTCTATATAAAGAAATTAGGTCGGATGTCATCTCGATGGAGAGTAGAGTAGAGTGTCATAGATCTGCCTTCATCCAAAGTAAAATATTCATCAAAATACCCAAATGCAGTTTTCTGATGAGAAATATTTACTTATAAGTTATGGAGTAATTAGGTTTTTTTTAACCGTGAGACGTGAAAAATGCGCAAGGCCCTCGTTGGGGCTCGAACCCTGGACCTCTGGAATACGCTTTGAATACTTCCAATTACACCACGAAGGTATGCGAAAAGAAAGCAGAAAATACCTTCAGGTATATAAGGTACGTCAACTAAAACGTCAAAAATTATTTTTATGCAATTAAAAATATTTACGCCTGCATGACACGTGTACTTATATTTCGAATTCTATGACATGAACATTGTTGAAACACGATTTTGTAGGACCTGTATTAAGGTAACGCTTATATAAATTGAATATATATCCTAAGTCGCGCTTTCGAGACTTGAAAAACATGAATTAAATTTCGTCAATCGGCCCAGTAAAGCAGAAGATATTGAACTGTCTTGTTTTTTTTGGGGGGGGGGAGGAAGCAGAGAGTACATATTTCGACAATACGGTTTTTATTCTAAATATATACAGAATTAAGTTATGTACTATACCATCGTGTGTATATATAATAACATCCTGTGTAATACACAGTAATGTGTGTAGTAAACATTTCTTAACCTATTACTTTATTTCACTTTGTATAAATATACAAAGTGAAATAAAATAAATTCCAGGAATACCGCATTCTCTCACATCGAAATTCTTTTGAAACTGAGTCATGTAACAGTATGTGTCTTGTGCTCTAAATGTTAGTTGGTAAATTGCATGAATTACGTAACTGCAATTTTGGTTTGGTTTATTTGATTACGACAAATCACACGAGGGCTATCTGCCTTATCGGAAGGATGCTTTCACGGAGGACTTTCTAATGGCAACTGACTCGTATACATGTTACACATAGGAAAAACCACGAAAATGCCCATCCAATCATTTCAATCAATTCAAATGTGGAACCGAATTACCAGTGTTCAGCGACTTTACTACTCGGCCACTGGTGGGCCAATCGTAATTCTGAAAGAAACTTTAAAAAAAATTGGGTACACGTTACTAATGATATCATCGTTTCTAGAAGTAATTGTTGCGAAACTGCATTTCGTTCCCAAGCTATGTTTAAAAATAAGAAACAATTTTTTAAGAAAATCTATTTCTTTGTAGATGAGAATACAAATTTTGAATCCTTTATTAAATGGAGGAAGGGCAAAGAGTCTAAATTTAAATGAGGCAACAATGAGAAGCACTAAAAGTACATCTTCCTTTTAAAAGTTTTCGGAAAGCATTCTTCAATTTAGCATTGGTTGTTAGTCCCGTATAACGCGGTTTTGCACAACACGTATTTTCTAGAAAATAACAACCGTGTTATAAGGGATACCTGTATTTATAATACCCGTGAAGAAAACCACGAAAACCCATCACGCAGCCAATACGTTCGCTTAGCCTCGAACCCGGGACGAACACCTAGTATTTAACTGTCTAGATTCAGATTTAGTTTGATTTCATTTTAAATGAGATACTGAAGGATTTTACAACCAAAGCATACAACTGCCATTTATCCAAAATAAATTATACTCTACCCAAAGGCACTGGTCCATGATGCCCGTGAAAAAACATCACCCTAAAAAGAACGCCAATGAAAACGTCGCAGAGGAATCAACATAAGTGTTGCATAATTGTTCATTTTGAAATAAGAATTTTATTAGTACTATTTTTATTGTTATTATGTATTTTTTAAAAGTGTGTTTTTGTTTTATTATTGTGTGAAGTTTGTAGCTATATTTCTTTTCTTGTGTGGCAACAACGCTTCTGTAATTCTTCGATTTGTTCTTTTGGATGTGTGACAAGTTAGATGGCGTATTGCTTTTGAAGTGAGAGCATCGGTTGATTGTGCAGATGAAACATGTTGCTTCAGAACGTTATTTCTCATAAAATATGTAAAATAAATGTTTTGTTTTCTGAACTCTGATTATGCAAACGTTATTTACACTCATGTCCATAAATTAAGGATAATTCGGAGTCACGCGGAAATCGAACTCTAAAATAAATATATTACCTGTAAAATCACTACACACATCATCAAGAATCATATGCAAATTTCAGGAAGTAACCAGATGACACTGATGGTACGTCACAATGACGAGAGTGTAAGAGAGTGTTATATAAGGAATTGCCCAGAGTGTCATCTCCAGGCTTTGGCAACAATTCCAAGATGATGGTAATGTGAGTAGACGTTATAGCACAGGTTGCCCCAGAGTTACAACGCCGAATGAGGACCGGTATTTGGCAGTTACTGCCAAAAGAAACAGGCGGACCACAGCCTCAGACCTGTCTCGTCAGCTCTCTTCAGCCACTGGCTCGACAATTTCAAGGCAGACCGTGTACAGACGCTTAGGGCAGATTGGTCTATATGCTCGTAGACCTGTCAGATGCGTTATACTTACTTCAACTCACTGTCGCCTGCGGTTAGCCTGGAGTAGAGAGCATGCATTGTGGACACCGCAACAGTGGGCTTGTGTGATGTTTTCCGACGAGTCTAGGTTTAGCTTGCAGTCTGATTCTCGCCGGACTTTCATATGGACAGCTGCAGGTACCCGTTACCACCAAGAAAACATCATTGAACGACACCGTTACGGTGGTGCAGGCGTGCTCGTTTTTGGGTGGAATTATTCTGGGTTCCAGAACTGACCTGCATGTTCAAATTGGAACCATGACAAGCCAAATCTATCGGGACGTCATTCTGGAACAACATGTACGTTTGTTTCGGGGCACGATGGGAGCACAATTTGTGGTTATGGAGGACAACGCCCGTTCTCACAGTGCAAACATTGCAAAGGAATGCCTTCAATCTGAGGGCAGCACCCGTATGGAATGGCTAGCATTCTCTCCTGACTTGAATCCAATACATCATGTGTGTGACATGCTTGGCCGACGAATTGCAGCTCTTCAAGCAGCTCCTACATGTCTACCGGAACTTCGTAGAGCATTGCTTTTTGAGTGGTGTAATATCCCCTAAGATCAGATCGATAATTTCATACTTAGCATGCCTAGGCGTTGTACGGACTGTATTGCATCGTTTGGGAGACATACAATGTATTAACAATCATACTAACCATGTAATATAGGTTTTTTTAAATAGGTATTTTTTGTAATATGCTCCAGGGAGAAAAAATCGCTAATTTTTTTAATAATATCAAACCTATAGCATCTTTTTTTGCTCTTTACCTTTTGTTTAATAAATAAGCTTTACAAATAAGTCAGATTTGTTTTGCTTCTAACTCTTCCTTTGCCTGATTTTGCATTATCCTTAATTTATGGACATTAGTGTAGTTTCAACAGTAAAAGAAATCTATCGTTGTTACAAAACATCGTGGAAGATATGTAATCAGGGAAAATCATCGCAGCTACGAAACACATGATTTAAAAGCTTCGCATTTATAAAACACATGATTTAAAAGCATCGTAGCAGTAAAACACAGGAGCATCGCAATAAACATTGCAGCCATAAAACACATGACTTAAAAAAAGCGATTCAAAAACTTTTCAATTTTAAAACAGCGTGATAGAAAATAGCATGTTAAAAATAGCAGCTGCAAATCGTGAGTATAATATCACAGATATCGATTTCTAAACTTAATGATTTAAGTACCTGTTCTCACAAGGATTCGTCAGCCGTAGGGTAATGTATTTATTTCTATATTTCATATTTTTAAATAAATTAATAAATTTTTACTGAAAAATGCGAGGAAAAAACTTAAGCATTCAGAACCTGAAAATGGACAGGTATTAAAGCTACGTGATGAGGTTAATAGAACTTTAAACTTATGTAATTAACTGTTAGTAGTCATTGTTTAATTAATTTCATTTATGCATTTACATTAGTAATTTTTTATGAAAAAGATTGTATAAAAAGATTAGAAAAAGCGAACTGAGTAACTGCATGAGATTTCAATTGTATAATTAAGTAACTGATTGCGTGCGATGTTTTCATCAAGCGAAGATTTGTTGGTGCCTTGTTTCTTGAATTTACAGAGAAAATAAATAAATAAAGTCATTCCCCTTCTGCACAGATTAGAGCCATCCAGTCTGTTTCGTAAATAAATCCCATTTGAATCGCGCATGCGTGTTTGTTTTTATGGCTCGCAGTCAGATAATATGTAAACATTCTGAAAGTTCTCTGTTTATAAAAAAAGGGGGGGATTTTCAATTGAGACCGAATATATTAACTTAAAATATTAACTATAAGTCAAGCTTCCTTCTTTCACAGTATTTCTGGATTATTTGTTGAAAGAATAAACCACTTTCCATTAAAATCTATCTTATTAACCCTATTCTTAAAGAAGTTCTACTTTAATATGCAAATTATCTAATACAAGAAACAAACCGGATCCTACATCTGAATATTGCGTGGAGACACCCGCATACTCAGAAAGCACCAACATCGATTTTCTGTTGCCAAGAGATACTCCGATCGATATAGAATAGAAGGGGTCGACATAGCGCAGGCATCGGAATCGGCGCCCCTGCGTCTGCCAGCGGCATTTCTGTGAACCGTTCCTTTTCCAGAAGTAATTCAAGAGGAAAATAAATATTTAATCTCAAGTTTGCCTGATTCAAGGAAATAAGATCGGTCGCCGAGATAGTGAAAACATTTCTGACTACCAATATTTAATTCAAGTGGGCCATTTAACAGGTTAGCTTTATGGCCACAAATATTGGCTAATATTGTTTAGTACAGGGGTCTGAAACTCAAACTGCACGCGGGACAACTGCACGATCTGAAAGTAGCTGAAGGGCCGCAATTAAAAGGAAAAAAAAGAAAAAAAAAAGTTAACAAAACAAAATTTCTTACTTAATTTCGAAATTTCTTAGTACATGAATTCCAAAATATACATATAAAAATAACGCAAAGGAAAAACTGATATTTATACTTATTTTGTGCTAAAATCTAGAAGACGGTATGTGCAAAATCTTCTGTTGGTCACAGTTTGTAATTTAAGCGTGTATTGCGCATACATAACTCATAAATAAGTAGCTATAGAATGTTGAAATTTTGTATACAGGACTGCTATAACATCTAGTTGTGCATCTCCCTGTTCCTCTGCAACTGGCCGCACAAAACATATAGGTATATATAAAGAAAGAAATTTAGAACCGATTTTTCACAAAGACCAAAAACTGAAATTCAATTAAATAAATTTCAAAAAGCCTTTAAATGTAGAATTAGAATTCTAAAAATGTTTAAAGAAAATTTAAAGTAAGCTAATACAGGAAAAAGAGAAAATAGTTCACCGAAAACTGTGATCCTCCCTGAAGCAAGGAAAAATACAAAGTAAAAGCATTGATAAAGATTTTCCGTATTAAAAATTAACTATTTCCAAAATTGAAAACTTACCCATTGTAAGTAGAATAAAAAAGCAAATACCTTCTCTAAACAAATTTTAAATTGAAAATAAACTGCAAATTTTAAATTGAAATTAAACAATATATATTTTTTTTTTCGTGCGTACGGGTTCGTAACAGATTGATTAAATGCACCAGGTCCACTGACAAGTTAATAAAATTTATTTTGTCAACAGCAACACTTCATAGTTCTTGAACTTTCCACAAAAGCAGTCGTACAACGCCTCACAGTGTCATAGAGCGGCCGCCGAGACATTTCTGTATTTTCTGCTTCTCAGAATTACTCAAAGGCATATGAGGGCCAGATACGGTTGCAATAACAAATAAAATCAATTACGTTTATTCAATTACAGTACCTATTACGGTGATGTAGGAACCTTTCCAAAATGTCGCCGAAAGTCGCCAAGTTTGGTGAAAATATTAGTCGCCAGAACCGTTTCCAGCTTGGCGATGTCTCGCCAAATAGGCGAAACAGTCAATTACTATGCTAAATAAATTTGTCCCGTATATTTATTTTTCCGGCAGAGCATCAATTCTCTCAACTTTTCATGTTACATTATACAGAAAAATACAATTTCACATGTAACTTAAATTATCTACCCTATTTACAAAATTCGTAACAGTATATTCATACTATGTTACCCGGCACGGTGAGCTCTGACTTTTATCCTTACATGTAGGTAAATTGTGCATTTTAATTTAAGTGACTAAATTACGTTGCTCTTATGTTCTGGTTAAGATTTTCATGCGTTTAGTTAATCTGCATGCAGTAGTTGTAGAATTATCAACAATTTACTAGCCTACCAAGATTACTGTTTGTTTACACTAGAAACTATTAGTAGGCTAGTGATTTAAGTCAGTTAGTGAAACAAATTCAGCGTCTTTTTGCCCAGTGGGACTAGAAGATAACTTTCAGTTTTTGCATCTATAATTTTGTCTGCCTGCCCGCTGGCCAAACTGTTCCTTTTGGCGTAGAAACTTAATTTTAATCGTAAAAAATGCTTTTTTAACTGTTTTTGACTGTATTTGGTGTTTTAGGTTTTTCTGTATTTTAGAATTTTTAACGAAGATGTGTTGAGTCTTTATGTATTTTTGCCTTGCCACGAAGTGAGAACTGAATTGATTGAATTAGAAATAATGAAATAAGTTTAAATGAAGGGCAGCAAAAAATGTATATAATTTAATAGACCATACAAGGAAGTCATGTGTTGTCAGTTATTTTAAATAATAAAAAAAGTCCCTGATGTTCATAAAAATTATCATTCGGACGTATTAATTAAATTTATTAAAATTGTATCCATTAGGTAGTTTAATACAATAACATTAAACTCAATGTGATTGCCGAGACTGTTGGTCACTTATATACACTGGTGAAATAAATTAAGAGAATTTTCATATTTGATCTACGATCTCCAGAAGTACTGGACAGATTTTAATAATATTTGGTGTGAACACAGGTTGATATAATACAAACAAAACAAACACTCAACAGTTATAATAGACACACATGTTCGTGTGTAACAGTCATAGGAGTTTGAGCGTCTGAAACAGCGGTTGCAGAAGACACAAAAGAAATTGGTTAATAAGGGTATGGTCCTCTCTTACAGCCATACAGGCCTCGCAGAGTGATGTCATACTGGAAATGAAGCAGTTTATCAGTGGCAATGGTCACACTCATTCAGCAACGCTATTTTCAGTTCCTGGATGGTTCTCGGAGGGGGGGTTGCTAGTTGCAATTGCCCTCCCCAGAGCGTTCCAGACGTACTCTATAGGATTGAGGTCGGTAGACCTGACTGCCCAATCCATCCGGCGATTATCCTCACTTTCGAGAAATTCGTCGACCAGAAGAGCTCTATGTTGCCTCGCGTTATCGTTCTGTAAGATTAACTTGGGGCCCACTGCACCCCGGAAAGGGCGAACGTAGGGCTCCGAGACCTCACCCCTATACTTCACACCAGCCATAGAGCCTCTGTCAAAGACGTAGAGAGGTGTGCAGCCATCCAACCTGATGCCTGCCCAGATAATTCCTCCGCCACCGCCATAATTGTTGATTTCGCGGACATTGGAGAGTAGGTAGCGGGTCCTTGACTCTCTCCATGTGAAAGTATTGTGAGAATCGGTGTTTAGGCTAAAACGGGACTCGTCGGTAAACAGAACGGTCGCCCATTGCTCCGTACTCTAATCACTATGCTGCCTGTACCATTATAATCGGATTCCCCTGTCCGTAGACGTGAGCGGGACGCAAACAGCCGGTCTTTTGGCAAACAACCTTCTGTCATTCAGTCTTTTGGAAACAGTCACCCTTGTTACACGGGTTCCTGTGGCTGCATACAGGTCCCGAGAGAGCTGAGAAGCTGTAGCCTCTCTGTTACGCCTCGTTAAAATGGACAAATAGCGATCTTCTCTGGCCGTGGTGGCTCTTGGACGATCTTCGCCAGGTTTCTCTCGATGGATCCAGTATTCTGGAACTGTTTCCATAGGTTATATACGACCGCTGGGCGTTAAACTAAATTCTCCGCATATCTGGACTTGCGATTGGTCTGCTTCTAGCCTCTCCACAATTCGCCACCTTATTCCGTCATCTAAACATTGGTAATTACTCATTTTTACTATTCCGATGCGAATTTAACCGATTGCTGCTAGATAACATCAAGAAATTCGCCGAGATGTTCTAGCGAACGCAATTCGTCTTACCCTCCACGCACTTATAAAGCCTGTTTTTCTACTGGCTTCGCTTACACAGACGTGTACGCTTACGTATCTGCCGTACAAGATTTACATTTTTATATAGAAGCGGTGGTTTTTCCATCAGTTCAGTTCTTTTCATGCAGTTCGATAAAATATGCAAATTCTCTTAATTTATTTCCCCAGTGTAGTAAGCAGCTGTAAATTATGAAAAAAAAGCGTTTATTCTGTTTGAATTGCTGAGTTTGTTAAGCAGTTTGAAACAGATTAAATTTGAAAAATGAATCACGGATATTATACTTTTCCAAAAGGAAACACTCCTAGAGCCAACGAAGTTAAATTCACTTTTTTGCTGAATCTTGGTAGTTCGACTCGAGTTCGAACCCAGGCTAACCTGCGTTGTTGGATGCGTTGTTGCGGACTACCTGCGTTGTTGGCTTACCCCATGTATAATGTGAATACGAGCGAACAATAAGAATGCTTAATTGTGCACATTTAAAGAGTGATGTGTTAGTTTAGGAGCGCCATTTCACTGTATGCGTCCTAATTGTGTCTGACTCAGAGCTTAAGATTCGTCAGTGTTTGAAAAGTGTTTGAAATTGTCAGTTACCGATATTTCAGCTGTAATTTTATTTTTCCCTTTATCACCACATAGTCGCTTTCCTAAGATCCGTGACGTGCAAATATGATTCACAAAAACATCTGTTGTCTGTCACGATTTGTGAATTTTATGAGACATAAAACTCGTATGGAAGTGTTGAATCTTGAAAAGTGCAGATCATCACAGCTTATTTTTCTCAGTTATCTCTCAGAATCTTCAGCTTACACTCCTCTCAACGCAGATCTCGTGAGTACATTCCCTTTTTTACCTCTAAATAGCCTTCTGTCTCTTTATGCTTTCTCTTGCTCAAATCGCGTCACTTGTAAATGTACATTTTTAATTATAAAAGAGTTAAATGTAGTTGCGGGGGAAAGAGAACATCGATACATACCGTTTCGTCAGAAAAAAATTTTTCTCTTGCTGTTCTCGAAATTCCTTCATGGTGTCGTGTGCGTCGTACATAATTAACCTCGTCGCAAATGGATGTTTAAATGAAATGCAATTAAAATGCAGCATACAGTAAATTTTTATTTGAAATAGATACGATAATTAACGATCTAAAAGGAGAAAAACAATTTATCGTATTTCTTAAGGGGAATAATATATTAAATAATTCTATTTAACAGAATTCCTTTCGAATTTTATATCGCGGCTAATAAAAGCGTGGGGCATCCGTGATTAATATAAAACATTACAGCTTGTATATTTGGCAACCCGTTTAAATGAACAGATTTCATCATTTAGACGCTCTACGCTTTTATTAATCGCAATATAAAATTTTAGACGAATTCTATAAATAGAATTATTTCATCTATTTAAATTACATGATTAATTGTTTTTCTCTTTTTAGTGCATTAATTATATTCATTTTAAATAAAAACTAACCGTACAAAAACCTTCTTTCAACTGTATTTTATTTTCTATTTTTGAGTCTTAATTATGTGTTATCAGTGGCCAAATCTTTGGCTATTATCAAAACGCAAGCATTAAATTACAAGAAAATTATGAAATAAAGAAGAATAACCGAATGTTATTTAGCGCGTAGAGTCATTACGTTACTTGGAAGCAGCAGAAATGAAAAATGATCAATTCCCTTGCCGGAACTCGAACTTCGGACCTCTCGAATACGCGCCGAGTGTGCTAACCATTGCATCACGAAGGCATCCAGAAAGGAGGGAGAAAATACCTTATATACTCCTCCTTTTAAAGGGCGATTGGGGACCTAATCCCCCTAATCTAATTTGGCGATTAGGGGACCTAATCGCCAAATCGTGATGGTAAAGAATCATCATTTAACACCTATTTTGTTCGGGCGCCATTGTAGAGTCATTAGGATTTTTCTGAAGAAGGTGTCATGAAAATGAGCAATGCCCTTGTCGGGCCTCGAACCTCGGACCTGTTGAATACGCGCCGAGTGTGCTAACCATTACACTACGAAGGCATGTACAAAGGAGGGAGAAAGTACCTCATAAGAGAATAAAAAAAATCGCTCTGAGTATGTTCGATTTTGAAAATTGGGTATAATAGCAGTGTTACAGCGATTATTTTACTTGAAACTAAAATGAAAAAAAAAATGATGTGGATATCACATGACTTCTTTGTACAGCCTATTATATTATACACATTTTTTGCTGCATTTCATTTAAACTTATTTCGTCGAATTTCATTACAGATATACTTCTCATTCAATTAATTCAATTCTCACTTCGCAGTAAAACAAAAATGCATAAAATATCAAAACGTCTTCATTAAAAATAATAAAATACGGAAAAACATAAAACACTAAATGCAATTAAAGCACTAAATAATTTTAATTAAAATTAGAGTTTCTACGCAAAAATAAGCAATTCAGCCGGAGCGCAAAAAGGCAGATTTTTCGATGCACAAAAATATACCGAAAATGAAATAAACCGAAAATGAAAGTTTACTTCTGCTCCCATTCGCCAAAAAGGCACTGAAGGTGCAGAAAGTGATTTAATTCACTATTCTTCTGAATTCGAAATGTAAACAAATGGCGGTTTATTAGGCTTCTCTCGCCACTTTTAAAGTGTTGATGCTTCTACTACTACTGCGTGCAGATTAACTACAGGCATAAAAACCTTAACTGGAACATAAAACCCATACAATTCAGTCACTTTTAAAGCAACAAAATGCACAGTCTACCTACATATAACAAGAAAAATCTAAGCTCACTGAGCCAGGTAACACGGTGGGAATCATATATATTCCTATGCGATTGGTGCACAACCAGAAAGAGAGGAGCACAAGTACATGTTTTAGCAATACCATATACAAAATTTACGGTTTGCATAGGATTGACACTGCTAGCATACTAGTTTATCAGGTTGTACACCGCGTAAAATTCGCATTGATCAAGATCGACAGTGTGGAGAATCAACACAACGTAGAATCGACACTGGCACAAGATCGACACCAGTATACGACATTGCTTACAAGCATATGAAGAAAAAAGAAACTTTTACGATGGTAATGGATGGCGCTATACCTGCATAAAGTCGTCGCAGGTATTCAATAGATATTGCATAATTTTGACAACCACATATTATCGACACAGCGTAGGACATCATATAATCGATATTTTCATAGTGTATATTAGTTCTGTTATTAGCAAAAAAGGTTAAGAATTTGTTCAAATTGCCAGTTTCTTAAGATACAAACTCAGAATCGATACTGTGGTAGTATCGATATTAGTATAGAATCGACACCAGCTTATGATTGAAACCAGGTTTTTAGTTGCGGGTCGATCGAGTGCGAGCAGAGAACCTGCCGATCTTGTGCCTTCTTCCCCTCAATGTTAGTTTATTTCATCATTGAGGTTTAACAGGATTTATTGAAGTTTCGATTAAGCGAAGTTCGATTAACTTGAGGTTATTTAATGATATTCAACTTTTGTTTTAGACTTGGGTATGAACTTCATAAATCATAGCAAATTATATTCTGGTGCCCATCTATCACCAGTCTTCCGGATTTTGCCGCTATTGAAAGGCCAACCACCAAAGCGTGAAGAAAATAAACAAAAATGCAATCCAGGTGAAAGCGGAAGCATGATGATGAGGGAGGCTTGTTTGATTACTGTCACCATGACAACCGAGAATGATCGAAAGACTGCGAATACCAACGAGTACTTTAAAGGCAGATTCAGCCGGATTTGAAGAGGCGAGGGGTGTGAAGAAGCACACATAATGAACGAGGAAAGATTTTTAAAAGCTCCTAAGCTGGAAAACTTTTGAAGTACATGTTCTGTAAAGAGAGTGAAGGACTCTTGTACTCAGTTTTTATATTTTTACTTTAGATTTTGGAGATTTTGAAGCTTTATGCGTTTGAATTCAAAAGAATACGGTTAAGAAAATAAAAATGCTATATTTTTATGATATTGCACTCATTTAAACAAGAAACTTATTTTATGAAATGAGTTCCTTAGGTTGCTTTATTTTTCTTAAAAAAAAATGGTTTTGAAGCTCAAAATTATTTTTTGATTTTATCAAACGCTTATAGATTAAATGAAATTCCTTATTTGCATTATAGACTTTTTAAATATATAAATGAACCATTAAAAATTGCAATTTAAAAGTTAAATTCCGATTCATCGCAATAAGGTAAATACCACAATGAAACCAGTTGTAAGGTACTGACATGGGTACTGTTGTAGAGACATTAGGTTATTTAGTAGCAGGAGACATGAAAAATATGTAATTCCTTCGCCGGGAATCGAACCACGGACCTTTGAATACCGGCTCAGTGTGCTGACCATTACACCACGAAGGCACGCTAAGAATGTGGGAGATATACCTTATACTGTAAGGTTCTCCTTTTCTTATAAGGTACCCTTCGAGGTGTAATTGTCAGTACATTAGGCTAGCAATGGGCAGGTCTACGCTTAGAATCCCTGGGAGGATCTTACTTATTTTTCACGTTGCCGGCTTCGAAAAATTCCAATAGACTCTACAGTGGCGCCCGAACTGAAATTCTATGCACAATAACTCATCTCTACTAGGATTTCGCGAATGGGTCCCTCCCTTTCCAGTCACCCTTTGAGTGGAGGTGAATATAAGTTACTTTCTCTCTGCTTATGGTGAGCCTTCTTGATGTAACTGAAAGCACATCTGGCCAGCAATCCTGAGGTCTGGAGTTCGAATTCCGGCTAGGGCACTGTTGATTGTTTCTATTTCTTGCTCCAAAATAAACCTAAGGATTCCACAGAGTTACTTATTTTGTTTAAGGCTTTCTTTTTAATTAGGATGTTATTTTCTGTTACATCTATCCTGCACTGTTGCTTTTGGTCAACTTAACCAGAAATGTACATAATGTAAGCTTAAACAATGACCGATAATCTGAGATTTGAGAGAAAGAGTATGAAGTATTTTCTCCCTCCTTCCAGCATACCTAAGCCGAGACACAAATAAATATTCATATTAAGACTATTGTAATCACATTGTGCTAGTGAATTCTAAATTAAAGATATGGTGAGAACGCGTCTGACAGTTCATTGCACATTTAGCATAAGAAGTACACGTTAACTAAAATGAACCTTATAGGGTTTGACTTGCTTTTGGAACATAATTAACTACAAAATTTTGGAAAAGTTTTAAAATAATCTGTTTGTTTAAACGCAAGCTTTGAATATAAATATATTTCTTGTGGGAACAACGTCAACCAACACTTGTGGCAATGTAACTAAAATGTCAGTCAAATTTAAATTTTAAACGCAAATTAAAATGCAGACTAGTAGTCAAAGAATATACAATTAAATTTAAATCTCAGTTGGCTCAAACTGTAAACGGCGTAACAATTCACGAGTCGGCAGCAATAACGCAAAGCCGAATAATTACAAACTTATCACGGATGCCAAAAACTAAGCAACGTGGCCACGATGGGCAGGAACACGCTCTATCTTACAGTCCAAAAACCTCAGCTTAAATGCTCTCTATCTCAGTTTACATTCCGTTAAGGGAACGGAAAGGAGAAGTTATAGTAAAGTTCTAAATCATAATAACTCGTTACTTTCAAATAATAAACATGCAATCTTATAAAGGCATTAAGCAGAGCTATTAAAAGTGAACGATAAATACGTCGAAAACTCTAAAACTGACAAAGATAACACATTCCCCACAAAACTATGTTAAGTTACGAAACAAAGGATTTTTTTTTTGTGAGAGCGCTACACCTTATCAAAATATGTAGAGATGTTTAGAATTTTTGTATGAGAAAATGGGAAAAAGTCAGTTTATGCCCTCTCCTGGTTTTTAGTTCCGCATTGCTAGTCAGATGTGTTTTCAATTACACCACGAAGGCTCCCGGTGATGAGGAAGGAAAATATTCCTTACATTCTCCTCCATTTAAAAAGCGACTGAGGAAGATGAAAAGCGACTGAAGAAGACTAGATACCCAGTCGCCAAATGCAGATGCTGATTTATTATCTTCCAACGTATTTTAGTTTGGGTGCCACTGCAGAGCGTTCACAAATTTTTGGAAGAGGAAACAGGAAAAATTAGCTATGCCCTAAAATAGGTTCGAAATCTGAACTTACCGATTTCCAACCGGACATGCTTTCAATTATACTACGAAGGTACGCTATAAGGGAGGGGAAAATGTCTGACTATTGAAGCAGTTGTTTTGTGCTGTCATTCCACTATTAATAGTGTAACAGCGAATAAAAAAAAATTGCATCTGCGTGGTACATGAAATAATGATACAAAAATCATCAAACGAAATAAAAAAATTATCCATGATTCTGCGCCATTAAGACTACCGAAAAAAAATTCCCATATAGCTTGTGGATGTCATGGAACCATAACGCAATTGAGTATAGACAAAGTTCTAGCCTGATCCGAGCGGTATTTTTCTCTGTGCATTTACTCGGATTTCCCTTGGGAAAGACGACTGATAGCTTAGGATGTTGATTCCAGCAATGATCCGAATACATGCCGAACAGAAATAGTTTTCTCTAAATTTTTTTAGGATTCCTATTTTGAACTACTTAAGAATATCGGATGTTTGTCAGTGAACTGCGTAGCTATGTGCAGGATATTATGTTATAATATCCTGCACATAGCTACTATAATATGTTTGCTTATACAGTTTTTTGGGTGTCCACCCGGAAGCATGGACTATTATGGTCTATCAGCTATGTTAATACGTTTTTCTGCTGCATTTGCTGAATTTCAATTCAGTTCCGTAATTACTTTTTTGCATGACTGAATAAAGCTTTAGAAGACTTAATTCAAACCTTTTGTATACTACAGTAAATAAAATGCACACTTGCAAAGGAAAAAAGTAAGACAGTTGTACATCTCCCATTCTACTCGCCTGATTGGCAAAATTTGACTTCGTTTTTCGCATCTCGAAAGAGCAACTTAAGGTAGAAATTAGATTTATACATAGCATCGTCCTTACATAAGTATTTTGACACAAAATCGGACTTTTTCTGAAATAGAATGTATGTTGTTTTTTTTTTTCATATTTCAATACTACTACTGAAATTACGCCTAAATATTAAATTTTGAAACATTTTGCGAGAAACTTACTGAAAAATTTAAAAATTTATCTTGGCTCACTTTTCCAGTTTGGGCCAAGAATAATTCACTTGACGAAATTCTTAATTTATGGTAACCTATTTTCCTTTCCCTTTCATTGTGCACGACGGAAAAAATACTACATCGTTCAATCTTTCAAATAATTTTAACAAAGTGCGTAAACCACATTGAATGTTATTATCGCTTATAACAAAGAGCGAAATTTCAAAACGTGCTAATATATAAATCACGTATTTCTTAGGAAATTTTGAATAAAAATTTTAGTTTTTTGCATGTGTGCTTAGAAGGACATTTACTAACTATTCTGTTAAATAACTGAGTTTCAATAAAAAGGTCTTTTACACCCTTCTTAAGTTCTATGTCTTCTTATAAGTCGCTTAAATTCAGCTTGAGTCTTATTTTAGTTTATGCTTCCCAAAAGGTGAGACTAAAAATTTTTAAAACATTTTCACGCCATGTGGCTTCTTATGTATTTAGATAGGAAGCAACATATCACGTAAACCACTTGAACCTTTGCAAATGTTAAGCTGCAAGTTGAAGTGTTTTAAGTGAATGCAAGTTAAGTTGCTTTAAGTGGCATGCATTAATTCTCTCACCTGTCTAGCGTGAGTTCCTCTAACAAACTGAGATCGCACGCAATGTATTCCAGGGCAGCATCCGTTATTCTGGGGCACCAAGACAAATCCAAGATCCTCAGCTGCCTCAGATTTTCGGCAAGGAGTTCCACACCGTCATCCGTAATCTTTGAGCATCCCGAGAGCGAAAGCACTGTGAGATTGGGAAGCACGTGCACTAAATTCAGTAATCCGTGGTTGGTGAGTTCCCAGCACGAGCGAAGCCTGAGGGCTTGCAGAGTGCCTCCCTGCTGAGGTCCGAAAAAAGCCAAAGCTGCATCCGTGACGTGGTAGGCTTGCAAATTGAGCTCTCGTAAACCCGGAAGCAGCTGCGCTATAAAAGAAATGAAAATCAAAATATAAAAGCATTCGAAAATTCCATTCATTTATATAAGATATAATACTTTATCTTAAATACGAAAGGATTCGAAAGTAACATTGATTTTAATCTAACATAATACTCTATAAAGTATTTTATCTTCCCTTTCCACATGCCTCCTTGGTGTGATTGGAAGTACACTCGACGCGGTTCGAGAGGTCTAGGGTTCGAGTGCCGGCGAGGGTATTGTACATTTTTGTCCCATCTCCTGCTTCACGAATAACCTAATGATTCTACAGTGGCTTCCAAACTAAAAGGTGGTGAACAATAATTCGTCACCACTAGGATTTGGGGATTGGGTGCCCAGTCTTTTTCAAAAGGGTGAGTATAAAATATTTTCTCCGTCTTCCCAGCATGCCTTCGCGATATAACGGTAGCACACTCGGCACATATTTGAGAGGTCCAGGTTCGAGTGCCGACGAACATTTTTGCACATTTTTCACCTCTCCTGCTTCCCAAAACCGTAATGACTCTACAATTTTTTTCTTAAGTATGAAAGGATTCGAAAGTTTCATTGATTTCAATAAGATATATTACTCTTAGTTCAGATATGAGAGGCTTCAAAAGCTGCATCGATTTTAATAAGATATAATATTCTTAGCCTAAATATATAAGGATTTGAAAGTTGCATTGCTTTTAATAATATATAATACTCTTAATCTTAACTATGAAAGGATTCGAAAGTTGCATTGATTTTAATAATATATAATACTTTTGTAAGGATCATTTTAATTTTATAATCCGTTATCTTCTGTTAATTCCGTTTCCTGTCAAGCCTTGTTTCATTTCCCTGCAGAATACAAATTTCCAGCGCGTGCGACATTCAAATTCATAAGAAAGAAGTCCTTAAAGAAAGATTTTAGAGAGTGAAATCACAGCGTGTTCAGCCTGATTGAAGGCCACGTTGCTAACTTTGATTCCCTACCCATTAGAATTCTGCGGCATTAAGTTATCTTTGTCATTAGGCTTGTTTACGCCGACTTCGGTGAGAGCCAACTTGCGCGCTGGTTAAACTGTAAAGCCGTTAGGCTAGGCTTAAATTTCATCAGCTTTAGTAAGTTTATCCATTATAACGGATTTAAATCCAAAAGCGTTGGCTTCTGTAAGCACGAGTTGGGGATATCAGTTAAACTTTATTTGGATTAATAAAAGTCCTTTTCCTGTCTCTGTGGTACTTGCAGGACACAGTGAAAAATCTCTAGCTGTCTTTTGATTGGTCTGATCTGACTGCATGCTTCCTGAGAAGATCAGATCTTACATATGAAATCTTACATTATCTTAAATATGAAAGGATTCGAAAGTCGCATTGATTTTAATAACGTATATAATTCTTATCCTATTTTTAATACGAATTTCATGCGTAAACTTACTGTATATTCTAAGGAGTTACTTGAGAAAATTTAACGCATTTCGCACTTTGGTATTAGTTTCAAATGTATGGTTCAGAGTATTTTCAGAGGACTTTGAAAATGCTGGCTTTAATTTTCGGAAGGTTCTACCGCTGTTCATTCCAAACAAGATATTCTCATGACGTGTGTTATTTATTCTATGAGTTAATGAAAGGCAAATTTCATGCTCACATACTTCACGCTGTATTGACTGAAACAATACAGTCTTGAAGCTTTGTTGAAGTTCAGAAGATTTGTTGAACTTTGATTTTATAATCTTCTACTAAAAATGAAACTCATCTTTGCAAATCGGAGAAAACTTTAAAATTATTTGTTAATGAAAAATTGTAAGATGTATTTTAGTTTTATAACAGTTATTTTAATTCTGAGACACTTTCCTTTCGGTTCTTGTTTCCCGCTTACAACTCCCTACCAGAATGAGTTTTTAGAATCGCGTTGAATGCAAATGAGTTAGAAGAAGTATTTATCGGAAGTGCGGCTAACTTCGATAGAGAGTCCTAAGAGTCCTTAGAAGTACTTGTTGGACTTCCGGCTAATTCATTCTTGAAGCTGTTACGCTCAGCCGTATTATACGTACCTACTGATATTCCCCGGCTAGTTTAATTTAAGGGCCAATTACGTTAGGTAATTGTGTCTAGCTTCGGCTAAGTCTGGTTTAGTTAATAGAAGATTAGTTTCTTATTTTCTGAGTTAAATCCCGAGTAGAGACTTTCCTGTAATCCCAAAAAGAAGCCAACTGTATTATTTATTTGAGTGAATAAAAGGCTAATTTATCCCTTCTCGAATCTACGTCTTAGTTGTCTGAACTCAGCCATAAGTCGCTACGTTTTTCATTAGGTTCCTCGACGTTTTACTATAGAGGAAGGCGAGGAACATCACAAGGTTTTAAATTACAAGATAAATAGTGCCTTCGTTGATTTAAATACTTGAAGTAGCTTGCGAAATATGTCGGCAAAATAACCTTCAGAATGTGGATAGTGTAAATAATTAATAAATAGATGGCTACCGACCAACAAAATGGACTCCAGTCAAACCAGACCTAAGGTGTAAGAACAGATCTTTACCTGCTTTTCTAATAAGCTTACATAATCTGCGAAGACAGAAAGGTGATGACGTTAAAAATTTTAATGGTGGACATGATGTCAATGCAAGATAGATAGATCATGGATAGATAGAACTTGGAGTGGCAGCAACCGAAGTATTACTATGCCTTTACCATTACTGTACTACTGATGGAAGCACCAGAGCTCAGTAAGCAAATGGTGATCCCATTGTACCCGCTAATGACTAGAATCAGCACAAGGCTAAGAGAGATGAACGTCATTAAGGAAAACAGATAACCAAAGGTAAAAATTGCGCAGATGACATGTAAGCTGATTACTGAAACTACCTAATCACGGGCAAGAAGAGTCTTTGGCAAGTACAGAAATCAGTGCTCTAAATCATGTGTTAGCGTGTTGACTGTGTATGGTAGGGGAATGTTAAAATACGGTGCCTGTAGAGAAGTACGCATTTTCATGATACCCAACACAGAACTACAACTTTATTCTGCATCAGTGTTAGGTGGAAGATACGAAATTCATGCCGATGATGTCTTGCCAAAGATGGTTTTCTTCAAGAATTCTAATACCATGATTAAGTCTTTTCAGTGCCTACCTAATTATATCTTTCCAAGGGACAAGTAAATCTGTGTAGGAAACAGAATTTCTCAATAAACAATATATGTTCGTTAATGAGTATAAAAGAGGTATTTAAAAATTGTGTGTTACCAGAATCACCTGTTTTATCACTAGCACTTTTCCAAGGCTTTCATTCTCCCTGAAGTTTGGATATTATTTCGGCAAGATAATAATGTAACTCACCAGTGGTTTGATATCGCCCAAGTAGTGCATGAAAACTTACATGAATTCGAATCCATAAAATGATTTGTAGAGTCATCCGATTTTATCTGCTGAAAGTTTGTGACCTTTTCAAACAAATCGTCTTGCCCATAAATCTAGGACCGAATTTAATAAGACGTTTAGGATAAGACTGTACCAGAGATTGCTTGCAGTTTCTCAAGAAAAGTATTGACATTTTGTAATGCCAAGGCCTAGAAATTTCCAGGTTATCATTTTTATCACAGAGTCACTAACAAATTATCACTGAGGTGTGTTTAGTGTTTTAGTGTTAATGTTAGCAAGAGAGATCCTTAACAACTTTATATTTGACAGAATACAATAAATCTTCGCGTTCAAGTTAGAGGACAATGCTCAATTTACTTAAACTGATAATTTATTTACTCCTACCTATGGCTGCAACAGACTCGTCCGCCACATTTATGCAATCAGATAACGTCAGATGGACGATACGTGGGTGGAGGCTGGCCCAAAGCCCGGCGTCTGTCACCTCGTTGCAACCCGACATTTCAAGATGAGTAACGCCATGGAAGAATTCCAGCAGAACCTCGTGGCCTTTGTCGGTGACGTTGCAGCATCGTAACACCAGCCAACGAATCTGTCGCACGTATGTGTTGGGGAAGTTGCTGACCACATCATAAACGTCATCGTCTCCAGCCCCAAAGAGACACAGAGACGAGAAACCCCGCTTCTCCAAATTGGAATACACCTAAAAAAATTTATAGCAGCCTTTATCAGTTCAGTTTAAGTAAGTAACTAAGAAAGTAGTAAATTATTACATATGAAATAATAACATTATGTTACCGACAACATATCAAACGCAAGCATTCCATAGAATAACTAGGCACTTTATAGAATGCGTGGCGTTTTTAGGAAAAGTGTTAAAGATGGGAATTATTATACATAATGTCTAGGTATTCTGTAAAATGATAAATGTTATTTAGGCAAAGTGCGAAAAAACGGTAAAAATAAGGCTTTTATTTTAAAACGTTCATTTCTCAAAAGTACAAGTGTTATTGAAAGGAATGAAAGAGT
>KK114409.1:0-15793 GCA_000611955.2 Stegodyphus mimosarum
CCGTTTCCGGTTTGGCGTTGCTGTGCTGTCGAAGCTTTATTTCTTCTCCCTACAAATTCTTTGCTGGGAGTGAGCGCTTCTTGCAGATTATCCATTCATGAATGAAAAGTTACTATCTTGCTTTTCCAGTTCTCCTATTGTTTCCTAGTGTTCATTATTCACAATTTATTGTGCTTAGGTACTGCTCTTTTATCACAATGCGAGAAACGTATATAAAGTTATGCAGATTCTTCTTTATTAAATTTCTTTAAATTTAATGCAGGGCTCTAATATTTAGTGGCAACAATTTGAAAAGTCAACCGACATTTCAAAGCAAAATGCCAAAATGAAATTAATAGCCCTTCTGTGCTAACGATCCTTTGGGCTAACAAAATTGAAAATTCAAAATTCAGGCTCCCAGGTGGTAATTTAATTACCTCAGAATTTAATGGCTGTAGGTACCGTCGTTTTTTCAAAGTGCAAGAAACTTAGATTCGTACATGCAGAATCCGCAGTATTTAATTTCATTAAAAGGCGATAATATTTCGTGGCAACAATTTGAAAATGGATTTGTGGTTTATTGTGAACTAACGTAATACATACTCTATTATACTGTAAGAATCACTCATCTTGATAAATTTAATTTTAATATTAGGACTGATTTTCTGGATTATATTTAATAGAAATGCTAGTCACAGATTGAACATAGGAACTAAAGTAAACGCTGCAAATGTCTTTTTTCGAAAATTGAGAGCTGTCAAATAATGTTGTCTAGTATTATTTTACAGTGCTTAATGACTTTATTAATTTACAGCGAATAGTGAAATTTTGTTACTCTTGTTTGAGATTTAATTTTTAAATTATACGGTTGTTTAAACTTTTTCATTTGATTTGGGTAAAGTTCTTTTAAGTTAGCAGAAAGCTTGTACAGCAATAGACAGTTTTTGCGTTCTCACGGACAGAGAATTTTGGAGTCAAGGGTCGGCCGACAGCATCATTTTTCGTTCCCTTATCTTGCGGGAGCGAATATGTGTTTTTCTCGTTCAAAGGGGAAGATCTCTAGTGGCAGCGATTTTTGATAGAATTATGGAGCAAAATGTCGCATTCGTTCAATGGTTTACGTTGTAAACATCCCTTAGTTTCGCAGGTGAGGCTTGTCACTATGAAAAGATAGGACTGATTTTCTCAGATTTTTAGTTGGTATTTATTGCTCTGGTTCTAGTGCTTAGAGAGGGTTACTGTTTTGTGTAGCATTGGTGAATTTTAATTTTATGGATTTTTTAAACCAATAGTAGTTTTAGAAACGGTCCACTTTTGAGCTTCCCAAGGTTTTAAAAACGGTCGCACACAGAGGCGCAGGGATTTTTTTAAAGATTTTGCTGAGATCTTCGAGACCGTTTTTGAGGAAAGGGAGAGGCCCGGCGCCCCCCCGTCTCGGGGCCATCGTTGTCTGCTGTACGGTTGCGGGTATAGGATATTATAGGGGCGAGAATTTGTCCGAGAGCTTTGCGGGCCGTTATCGTTCAATCTTCGGGGAAATTGACTGAAATCTTGCGGCTATGTCCAATTCTCAGACGTTGGGTCGGTTCAGCTGTTTAGTCGATAATGTGTTTTCCCTTTGGAAAAAAACTGTGCTCGAAACAAAATGGGAGGCTGCTCTCGTTTGCACTCTTTTTTTCTTGCCGTCTATCATCATCGGTGAACATCGAAAGAATGTTTTTTCCCTTTCGAAAAGAAAGGTGTTTTAAAGCTCGCACTGAAGCTCCCGATTACTATGGGGAACACAGAACATGGATCGAACACTCAGTTTGTATTTCTTTTATGACGTTATCCTCATTTAGGAACAGGAAAGAAAAGGGGAGGCTGCTCCTTGGCTGAGTACAGTGTATGATTATGAAAAATATTCCACCTTTGGAAGGAGCTATTTCACAGTCGAAAATTTTCCACATTTGGTGCTATAGAAGAGACATATGGTTTTGTACGATTTCAAGAGATTGTCAGACAGTTCCTCGGCCCTACATTTCGTCGATCGGTATGCGGCTTTTCCGTGAGTGATTATTTTTTTCCTCTCTCGTTATGTGTATTACTAATGATTTTACAAATTTGAGCGAGTGATTTTTGTTTTTTAAATGTTAATTATCATGTGTCATCCCTTAAAATTTAATTAAGGGAGAATAAATGTGAGATTGTATCAAGAGATTTAATTACATCTATATGTCCGAAGATAAATATATTGAGGTGTAACAGGTGAAGAATAATAAGTTCTTCTAAATTAGCGTTTCATGTGATCTTAAATTTCTTGAGTGCTATTTAAAATATTCGTAATTGTAAAGTGTTGATTAAGATTTTGGTAGGATTTATAACTATTTAGTGATTGTAAAATTGTCTGTAAATACTTGATTATTGCTCACTTTTAGTTACGCAATTGTAGTAAAATGCATGACTAGTAATTTTGGGTACAATATTGATAGTTGTACAGATTGTCGTATGAGAACTTTACGAATAATGTTTTGGAAAATCTTTTGTAGAGGTAGTCTGATCAGCTATCCGTAATTAAAACTTTTGGAATATTAAATAAATGTACGTTATTGACTTACTGCTGTATGTTTCTTTGTGTTTTGATCTTGTGGTCTACTGTAGGTAACCCATGTGATCCTTTCGGAAAACATGGTTAAACTTCCATTTCAACTTAAGCAGTTTATTGTGGCCGTAGGAGAATTTAATGATATTTGTAACTATACGATCAGATTTATTAATTTAACTGAACTGGTAGTTTGACTTCTTAACGTGAGACTTATCTTTCCCTGGTGTTTTGAATTGTTCTGTGTTATATTTAAATTAAAAGTGTTAGTGGCTATCTCTAGAATTGTATTGAGATTTATGTGTTTCCAGGAAGCAAAGCTGATTTAGTTAGTTTTAGTGAGAGATAGCTTGTTGATGATTTTGTGTCGGTAATGCATTTTACATGATTATTAATCGTTTGATTTTAACAAAACACCAGGGAGGATATTTTTTATTGAAGTTAAGAGTTGAGAGTTGATATGATAAACTTTATTTTACTATGGTGAGGATTTATGAAAATTTAATCTAACTTAAAGTAATCAGTATCAAACACCAGTCCCTATGATTTGATTCTATGAATTTCAATATATTTTCATGAGAATTTTAGTATTGTATTTTAGTTTTTTCGAGGCAGAAATTTAGGGTTAGGTCAGGCAGAGAATTAAATAATAAAAAATCAAACCCGTAAATTTTTGATTCGCAACAATATTTAACTTTCAAAATGAAACATATACTGCCGAAAAACATCCAAAAGTGAACATGCAAGCATTAAAAGTGATCTTAGCTTATACACAACAAAATATCCATAGAAAAGCCATGCTGATGAGTTATTCTATTTCAAAACGCAACACAGCAGCGGTTTGGCGGAAGAATACGATGGTTAATTTAGGAACTGCACTTCAAAGCTTCTTCAAGAGAAGCGTCGTCACTCCCATATTACAAGCAGCGGTCAAATAGGTTGACTGCAGCGCCAATCTAGTTTGCAGCGGTTACGCTTTTGATTAAAACTCTCGCCTCACACCTTCCTAATTCAGTGACCTGAAACTAATGGAATTACTAAATTAATTAGATTAATTTTTATCTGAAGGAATAGTGTATCTCTTTACATTTTTTTTTAATTTTTTTTCTTTCTCCCCAAAAATTTAAGTTGTAACTTTTGCGGATTTCTTTGAAATACCAATAAAAAAAATCTGATATGTACACCACATGGCTTCCTTGTACGGAATATTAAATTATACACATTTCTTCCTGCATTTGATTTAAATTTATTGAATTGAATTAAATCTACTTCGTCGGTAGCGCATAAACTCGAACAGAATAAATGCACTCTTTAAAATCCACTACATTTATTTACCACAGCGACACTTTGGCGCTAGGTTCACTTAACAGCATTACATCTCATTCATTTTATAACTCAGAATGTTATAAAATGAATGAGACTCAGAATGCTATAAAATGAAAAAATGTATCATCTGAAGAATTATGTAATGGTTGCCACATGTTCTATTCAAATACTATAATAAATCTAAGAAGATGTGTAAAAGACATTACACAAATAAAAAAAGAAACAGTTCAGCGCCGCTTACGTAATGCGCATGCGCTACTCATAAGCATTCTCCTCTGTCCGAGACAGACTAGTGACAATATTTGTTCCTAATACGAAACACTTATTTGCTATAAAAAATTAAGAAGTCTTTCTCTAAGATTATTTTGGGTATTAAATCCTAAACTTATTGGCAGAGAAACATGAAAATGTTTGCATCAGACTGATACGAGAAGAAAATATTAGGTACAAATACAGCAAAAGAAGTTGCCAAAGATATGTATTTTGATGGAAATGATGAGTGATCAGCATTTTAATACTAATATGTCATTTCCTCATTTTGTCAATAATCAATATTTTAGAGGATTTCAGAGAAACTATTTGCACCATTTAATTTTTTCATAAAGTCTTCAGAGAACGACTTATTAATATTTTATAGCAAATAAATTGGTAAAAGCTGGAAAATGTGCATTAAAGTGTTAAATAATTCAATATATAAAACCATTTTTAAACCCAGTTCATTTTTCATTAAAAAAATTACTATATAAATTAAATAAAAAGAGAGAAAAACTGTTGACATCGCGCTTCGCAATATATACCAGTGATCCCCTTGACTAAGAACTGCGAATTACTGAAATGTTTATTTTTAATGCAAGTCACATCTGTAGGATTAAATGTTGCTGATAAAATGCTTACTGTAAATCATATGAATTTTTCTACAGTGTAGGTATGCTAAACCAATAGATTTAATAGACACACAGTCATATACAAACCATACCGTGCAGGATAAAATTAATTCGTACGTTTAAATATAAAATAATCACATTTCTAATTCGCTTACAAATAACAAAAATGTAAAATAATCAAGTACTAACCTTCGCTCTTCTGTTGGAAATCTGTATAAATGTATTACATCTGCTTTTGAAAAACCTTCTCGCTCGTGCAGCCTTTAAAGTGGCAGTATCTGTACGCCATTTTAGCTGTAGTTGATTCAAAGCTGTGGCGTGAAAAGGAGAGAAACAAATTCAGATTTGAATATCCAATGATTAAAAAGAAAAGAATCATGCGCAGTTTACTGATTGCGTTTCCAGAGCGCAAACGCTACGAGCGCTGCCGTCACTCCGAAGCGCAAGTTCTCCGATTGAAGCAGTTTGCTGGAATAGAATGTGCAATGTCGAGAAAGAATGTAGTTCCAAAGAGTTTTTTGCAGCATTCCTTAATAAACAGTACCATTTCATAGATTTTTCTATATCTTATATATTAATGAACGGAGCGATAATTAAAATAAGGATGAATTCATTTTCATTAAAAGATAAAACTTTGGCGATACGACATAAATGAGCGCATTTGTTACGACACCTTCTGTCCAGTATTTCTGAGAATATTAATAAATAAATGTATAGAACATCAACTCACAAAACGACCACTTTTGTAATGACCAGTATTCCTGAGAATATAAACAGATATCGATATTAAGCATTATTTTTCACTAAAACAGCGATCTCTATAGAAGACCAAAATGTCTGGAATAGTAGATAGTCGTCATAGAGAATTCTTTTTACTGCAAAAATTTTCGCACGATTGAAATTCAGTTGCATTAACAGTGTACTACATTGAAAAGCATTTCCCGTCCTTTAATTTAAATTATAAAAAAAATTCTTCATTTTTCCTGATTTTGCCTATATTTATAAAAAACATTTGTAATCTGCTAATAATTATACAAGTAATTTATACAAATTTTTCTTTAAAATGTATGCTTCTTATGTTTCGGACACAAGATCGTCTGCCTGTTTGGAAGATCTTATTTCGCATTGTGCAATTCGCATTCTTGTAAACGCTAGCTGTAAATTTTAAGCTTTGTTTATTTGCTCTCTTGTGTTCCTAAGTTAAAACCGCTGAATAAATGTTTAAGATTTACAGTCCACTCGCAAATATTGTATTCTTAATGTTTATTAGTTTAGATTTAAGATACCGCGACGCATGGTCATTATACGCCGGAGTTTCGAGAAAATGGCGGCAGAAATTCTACGTCTTCATAATGTTGTTGATTTCGGTTTAGACTTCCCAAGATTTATGCAATGAATACAGTGTACGAGGTGAGTGAAAACTTTAACGCACTTTAATTGCATTTGACATGTATTTATTGTTGCTTTATTTTGATTAAAGTATTAAAAAAACGAAAACGAAATTCCTCGAAAAAATAGATTATGATAGTTTAGAGATAAAGTTGAAGCAGAATTAATCTCAGAAAAATGTAAACCTTTAAAAGAGATTTCAAATCTATGTTTACGAAATTTATACAAATTGTGATACTGTTAAAATAGACACTTTCCTTGAAGAACAACAGTCGATTTTAGAGAAAATTGAGGACATTCAGTTAAAAATTAAAGAACGACAAGGTTGTAAATGCAAATCGCAAAAAGCCTTCGTACCGCAATCAATCACTGAAGGTTTAAAGTTACCAAAATTATCTTTACCCATATTTAGCGGAAATTTAACAGAATGGAAAACTTTCAAATATTTATTTAACGCTAGTGTTCGCAATAACCCGAGTCTTTCTGGAGCTCAAAAATTACAATATTTAAAGGGTTCTTTGAAAAATAATGATGCTTATCGCATCATTCGGTCAATTCCCATAACTGATCAAAACTTCAGTTTTGCTTGGAATTTATTAGAAGAGAGATTTTCTAATAAAAGAGAGCAGATATTTGGTTACATTAAAAGACATCTTAAGGTTTCACAAATACAAACGTAATCTGCATCCTCGATATTAAATTTAGTGGATAATGTAAACGAAATAATTCGCTCGTTGGAAATATTAGATCAAAAGATAGATAATTTAGTGATACTTTGTTGACGTATTTTATTTTGCAAAAACTTGATGTTTCGACAATATTCTGGTGGGAGCGTCAATTAAAAAATCTGATGCGGGCAGCACATAACTTCCTTGTACGGAATATTAAATTATATGCATTTCATTTAAATTTATTTCCTCGAAATTCATTAGCGATATAATTCTCATTCAATTAATTCAGTTCTCTCTCCAAGACAAGGCAAAAATGCATACAATCTCAAAATATCTATATTAAAAATTGAAAAATATACAAAAATATAAAACATGAATACAGTTAAAACAATTTAAAGAACTACTTTTACAATTAAAAATTAGAGCTTCTACGAAAAAGCAAGCAATTCGGCCAGCGGGCAAGACAGCAGATTTTTCGATGCACAAAACTGAAAGTTTACTTTTGTTCTCACTCGGAAAAAAGACACTGTGAAGGTGCAGAAACTGATTAATTCACTATTCTACTGATTTACAGATATAAACAAATACTCCTGCTACGGTAAAAAAATTAAGCTTAGCCGCACATAAACAACTTTTAAATTGTTCATAATTCTACAACTATCGCATGCAGATTAACTAAAGGCCTAAAAATGTTAACCGAAAGATAAAAGTAACATAATTCAATCATTTTTAAAGCAAAAAAATGCACAATTTACTAACATATAAGAAGAAAAACACTGATCGCACGGAGCCGAGTAAAGAATGGGGACATATATATCTATATATTTATATATCTTTGGTGCGACCGATTTAAACCCAAAACGATAAAAATAGAAGTGTACTAGTAGTAACATGCGATAAAAATTGCTTTCTAAGGGAACAGCAAGATGGTTCACAAAATATAACTTATAAACATAATCTCTATTTGAAAAAATGTTTGAGAAACACCGTGTTGTTTACCTAATTAAAAAATATGAAAAAGGAAAATTAATTAAATTATGGGCTTATACTGGTAATTTCAGCTGTATGCTTTAAGCTTGATGATCAACATTAAAAAATTCTCAAAATGTGTTAAATTGGATCAAAACTGCAGATTTAATATTTTAAATGTTCCTCTCATAGACATTTTAATACTTCAAATTCAAATTCGGAGAAACAACCTTGTATTTGGCGTACATTTACTAAAAACACTCAATCGATTTCGAGGGCAGCTACAGGTCCCTCCTCATCAGGAGAACAAAGTATCTAGAATATATATCTTCTATTGTAATTTTAATACTTGTATTTTTTACTCAGAGTGACATCTTTAGTTTTATAGATATTCAGCAGTTTACTAATTACAATTACTTTTTACAACAAGAACAGATGATACCCGATTGTATTAAGTGGTACTTAAGACACTAACTTAACACAGTTGCAAGAAAAATATTAGATACTAAAAGACAAGGTACAAAATCAGAATACAAAAACTTATTGACTTTAATTGCACTGACGTCTAACAGCGATATGATATACTTAGGTTTAAATATGCAGTGAAACCTCTATATAATCGTCCATAATTCTGTAAAATTTTCATATTTAAGGAGGTGGTTACTTCACAAAACATGATTTTTAGTGATATTCAATATCAATGTTTGTAGTACCAGAATACTTAGCATACTCACTTACAGAGGTATAGTTGCCGAGGAAGATTTTTCTGTACTTCAAACAACGGTTTACATACTTTAAAATCATTTTGAGAAGTATATTTTTCTGGCACTGTTATTTAAAAAGTTTAAACAAAACTTTCATATTTTTTATGTTTAAGAGTCATTCATTTAGTTGTAACTTACAATAAGCTATCTTAATTGCTGAAAAGTTTTAATTTATGAAAATCAGTCTTTACGATGCACCGTCTACTAAATTTAAAATTCCTGTTATTTTTTAAAACTAGTTCAAATACTCTAAGCATATGTTTGCATGGAGTTGCATTACTTTTGCACCAGAAAAATTTATAATTTTAACAAATATGAACTAGGAAAACGAGTCTCTGATTTTACCTTCACCCTTAGATTTATTAAATTTATGACACTCTTAATGCCAAATAAATATGGCTCCCGAAACTAAGCAATGACTTATTTAATATGATATTGAAACGGGTCCTTTGAAGTGTGGCTATATCAGCTTTAAAACATCAAACCTCGAATAGCATAAAATTAAAAATAAATATTTATTTACAACTAACAAAGAAGTTTAAATAAGAAAAGCAAGTTACAAAATGGCTAGCGACAATCTTCACAACTCAAAAACTGAGACGGAACTGTTCAATTCGTAAACACAATTTCTATTGCCAGATTCTTAAAGTTGAATAAATAAAGGCTTAGAAATAGCGTTTCTAACATCCTCCCACCTTTGTAAAGTGAGAGCTTTACAAACATTAAACAAAATAAAATTACCGAAACGTTTAAAAGTTCTTAAAGATCAAGTCTTTCTTTCGGTCGAACGACTCTCCCGGAAGCGTGTTTGTATAAAATGTTTCTCCAATTCAACCTCGGGAAATTTCCTCTTTTCGAAATCTTGAGACCGCAGAATTAAAGGTTCCCTTCCTTCAATAGATTCTTCAGTCTTACAATGAATTTCTAAGGGGTAGAGTCTCTGTATATGTCTTAATAGATCCCCATTAGCTGTTTTTACTCTTATAAGTCGATTAACACCATCTCGTCCTGGAAATACTTCAACAACTTTTGCTAATGGCCAATCCAATCGCCTTTTGTTGTCGCTACCAATTATAACAATATCTCTTATTTTAACTGCGTCAGCGTCTCTGGCATTAGATGACTTAAGCAGACTAAGATATTCCCGTTTAAATCTTACTCTCAGTTTCTCTCTGATACTTTGGAGAATACTTTGGATTTAAATCTTTTCACCAAAGGAACTGCTTAGTGGAGATAGTTAAATCTTTTCACCAAAGTAACTGCTTCGATGTGATCTAGATCAGCTACCTCATTGTCTGAAAGACTTTGTAAAAACATGGACAGTTTCAAAACACTCAGTTCATCAGCTTCCTCCGATAAGTAACTCAGTGGACGATTATTAGTGATAGATTCACATTCACATAGCAAAGTGTTCAGCTCCTCATAATTTAATCATGCTCGACCGAGATTTTTCTTTAAAAGATCTTTAAAATTCTTATCAAGCGCTCCCAAAACCCTCCCCACCAAGGAGCAGTGGGAGGACTGAACTTCCACTTACTATCTTGTAAGCTACATTCTGCTTGAATCTCATTCCAATCTAGTTGTTTTAAAGCTGAATTTACTCCAGTGAAAGCAGTACCATTATCCGAATATATGACTGATATTCTTCGTCTTTGAGCTATAAATCGTCTTAGGCCTGGTATAAAGGCAATACTACTTACAGACTGTATCAGTTCAAGGTGAATGTCTGTATACTGCACAGATAAATATAACAATCCAGTATTTCTGTTGTGAACGAGTAAAGAGTTGTCCAGCTAAGTCGACGCCAGTTATTTGGAAAGAGATCTGTATTCGATCTTTTGGAAGAGGTGGAATAAGAACTTGGAGAGCTCTAGAATGGTTTCTTTTACAAACAATGCATTTTCGTACAATTGAACCTACAGTTTTTCTTCCCCTTAAAATCCAAACTTCTCTCGAAGAATGGTAAGAAGTGAAAGAGTTCCAGCATGTTTATGAAACAAATGCTTGTGTTCCATCATCCGTTCCACTAAAGGATGTTTAGAGGGAAGAACGACTGGATACGTATATTCTATGGTACTATTTTCATCAATTATTCTTGACTTCATTCGAAGAATCCCTTGATCATCTTTATAGACTTGAAGAGTCTTCAAACTATTCTCATTTTCTTTTTCCAAAAAACTTTCAGATTGGATACATCGGAAAACTACTTTCTCAGCTGTAGAAAATTCTTCCGCAGTAATATAAGGAAGTCTTGAAATACCCGGAGTTTTCCTTTTTAAACGAAGAATCCATGCAATTATTCTTACAATTTTAGGATAACTTGAAAATCTGTTAGCCAAACATGTCGTTATCATTTCTGTTTCACTGTTTTTTGCACAAAGATTAGTTTTTCGTTTTTGCTTTTCTACTTCTTTTGATTCGGGAACAGGAATATTACAAGGCCAATTCTGAAGAGCGCCATACGACCATTCTGGACCCTCCCATCATCGAGATTTTAAGAGTTTTTGGGGAAGACAACTTCTTGATAACAAATCTACATGATTTCTGTTTCCTGGAATATGATTCCCTTGTGTAGTTTACTGAGCCTCTTAATTTCCTTTACTCGATTTTCAACAAAGAAAGACCATGGACCATCATTTGTTGTCTAGGCGAAAGCAACGGTTGAATCTATCCAGAAGTAAACTTTGAGATTCTCTTCTTTCAGCTCGTTCTTGATGAAGGAAAATAGACGAGTTCCAATTAGAATTGCCATGAGTTCAAGACGTGGAAGTGTTAATGGTTTAATTGGAGCAACTCTAGATTTTGCCATAAGAAGTCTAACGTAAACATTTCCTTCAAATTCTGACCTTAGTAATATACAATAGGAAAATGCAACCTGATTAGCATCAGAGAATACATGTAATGAGCTAGAAGTCTTGATGATTACATGTCGAGGTATCTTACATTCTTCTAAGCAACTCAGTTGCTGCCTCCATTTTTGAAATTCATTTCAGTATTGCAGTTTGTCTTAACAACCATCTTTAAACAGTACAACTAAATCACAGCTTTTATCTCATACTGATTTGCTATTCTACAGATATACTTAGCTTTTAGATTCAAGCTCTCCAGTATTTAAACTCACAACAGAAATTACTTTCTCACAATAAAATTGAAATTATGCATTGTGTCTAATGTGTAATTAACAGATATTCAACTAATTACTATTATAGTATATAATGAAAAATTATTCCATGCTTAATTCTTATTTTCATTCGTATTCCATGACACTTACCTTTAAAAATCCAAACCCTTTGACTGCTTAAAAAAAGAAACATGAGAAATGCAAAGAACGTGTTTAAAATTGCTTGTTCGATGAAGTGCTGCTGAGAACTCTAGATATCCGGGCAAACTGGGAGCTGTTTTCAGTGCATACCAATTGTTTCAGACATGAAAACTGTTTTACAGGAAATTTCAACAAGCATTTCATTGAATGCTGAGATACTGTTAATTATTCTCCAAAATTTCTATAAAACTCCCTAAAAATCCTTACAAGACCGTAATAGTCTGATAAGAAGTGCTTTGAAGTAGAGCATCGGAGAAGTTTATGGTTTCGGTTCTTGGTCTCCACTACGTAAACTTTTCCATATAGTTGCCGTCCCCCACCCCAACGACGCTTAACGTGGTCATTTGAAATGTTTCTGACCGACAAGTGGTATGCATGGTGCAGCAGTAAAAAAGTTTGTGAAAGCTAATGAATTTCATGTTGTTGCCTAACACTAACTTTTTGTGAATAACGTTTTGTTCTGTCTTAAATTTCTCAAGTTCCGCTTCAGCCATTTTTATTATGATTAAACTTCAGTTTCCAACAAAGTAAGTCTTTGGGCTTACCGCGTAATATACATAAGCTGTTATCGTGTCTTCCCTTTCTCGTTATATCTTTCAACTCGGTGTCTCGTGGAAGATAAACGAAAGCAAGCTAGGTAGGCTAAAGTGAGCATGCGTGACGTTTACCGAATCTTGACGACATTAATACGAAATGTTTTAAAACGCAACAAAAACGTAAATAAGAAAGCGGAATAAATGTGGTTTGGTTGGCTTATTTGGTCTTGGCAAAACACAGGAAAGCTATCTCTCTAATGGAAGGGATACCTTCGTGGATGACTTTCTAAATGAAATTGACTCATATTCATGTTTCATATAGAAAACTCAAATGCAGCAAGCCCGCTGTAATCTGACTACCATTGCTTAGCGACTCTATCACTCGGCTACTGGTGGGCAAACAAAAAAAAAATTCAACAGCACTTCATAAACAAAAGCGAAAGTTAAAGAATCAAATAAGAATGCCAGAGAATTAAAAAATTATATATGTGTGTAAAAAAATTAAAAATTTTTTACACATATACATAATATTTTAATTCTCTGGCATTCTTTATTATTTATTTTAAAAGAAAATTAAATATAAGAAAAATACATAAATAAATTTCATTGAACGTATAAATATAGACAAGAAAATGTTAAAAAATTCTCTTAAAGTTAGGTATGAAAAAAGTAGAGAAAAACTTAATAGTTAAAAAGAAATAACATAAGCTTGCTAAGAAAGTGGGAGGAATACCTTGAAACATGAAAGATTAAAAGCATAAAACAAATCAATAATTGCATAATTGTTAAGTAAGATAGCAAGAATAAAAGAAACCCTCAAGTTACAAGAAACATAGTATATTAAGAAAGCACTATTTAAATTAAAAATATAAATAGTGCTCATTATGATCTAATAATACAGGATAGCTCAAATTAAAGTAAGCTGCAGCGCAAAATGCAAAGAAACTCTTCAGCAATAGAGCCCATTTATGAATCAGTTAACCGATGAAAAACTTTCTCAAAGTTATTTCCAACAGGAAGAAGTGACAGCTCATTAACACATATGTATACTGCGCAAAAAATGGGACAGTTTTGTATCACGCGTTCTACTGGGCCGATTCGGACTTTTTCTGAAATGAACTGCCAATTTTTTTCCATATTTCGATTCTATGATTCAAATTATCCAAACTGCCAAGTTTTGAAAAAATCGCACGAGTAGTTTTTAAAACGTTAGCTCTCAAAATTTTAGCTCCTCCGTGTTAATTGAATTTGGTATATATTTATTGATATATCTTTTCTTATTTAACTTATCTAATTCTTCCTTTCATATTTCGAAATTTAAGTTCATTCCAAATAAAATTCGCCGATTATTTATGATTTATTTTTAAAATTTTTACAAAATCTTTTTGATCCATAACCTATCAAAGTTTTGCCATCATCTTAAAGTAGACACATTTCTAAGTATACCTGCAAAAAATTAGAGTTTTTTATTTATAATTTCCTAAGATATACGAGAATTAACATATTGGCGCATTTCGAAATTTGGCGTATTTATTATAAGCGATAATAACGAAAATGTGGTTTACGCACTCTGTTAAAATTATTTAAGAGTATTAACTATGACTATTTTTCCCACTCGTGGATAATGAACAAAGGAAAAAGAAAATAGGTTGCTATAAATTATGAAGCTCGCCAAGTAAATTATTCTTGGCACAAACTGAAAAAAATCTGCTAACATAAATTTTTAAATTTCTCCCTAAATTTCTCTCCAAAAATTACAAAATTTAACATCTGGGCATAATTTGAGCCGTAGAATCGAAATATGGAAAATAATAATTGGCATGTCGTTTCACAAAAAGGTCCGATTTTGTGTCAAATTACATATGTTAGAACGATACTACATACAAATCTAATATATATCCTAAGTCGCGCTTTCGAGATATGAAAAACGCAGTTTGAATTTCGTCAATCGACTCAGTAGAACCGGAGACATAGAACGGGAGAAAACCAAAATACACTTGATTTAAGCTGGTTTACTCAGATCAATGGATCTCTTAGTGTGTGATTTTTATTTATGGGTCAAGCTAGTTTCAAAATTTGATTGCACCAATTCCGATTTTAAAATGCAGTGGAAGATTCAGTTCGTGATTGAAGTTATCTCATTCACTGAACAGCTACTGGTTTCCAACTTTCTGCTGATCAAAGCGCAGAAATACTAAGAGATGAAAGGCGGCGACCTACAATAATTTTTGTAAGTCGCAGAATTAGTCTTCTAATTTTATTTTATCTTGAAATTTCTAACATATAAACACGTTATAAAGGCTACTGTTATGCATTCAAATTCCAATAAATGTAAATTTTAAATTTACTTAAACTTGTTTGTTTTCTCTCATATTTTTAGACACTGGACCCAATAAATTTAATTAAAACTTGAACGGGTTATTGCTAATGTTGAACACTACGCCTTTTTAGTACTTTACCCTTGATGTATTATCGTTAGGGTATTTACTGTTATATTCGAACATACTTATTTAACTTACTGATATGTTGTTTACAATGTTTGTCACACAATTTCTCCCTTTGCAATATTTTTAGTATTGATATGATTTTAAAGAAGTTTACACGATCATGGCACTCAGGAGAAATGAATCAAAGAGGTTAAAAGTTATAAAATACAATAACATAAGTAGTTTGAAGTGTAACTAACTATTGATTGTACTCTGTGTTACTGTGAAGAGCTGCACGAGTATCTTTAGGGGAAGTTCCAGAAACATAACGTTTTTTTGGGGGGGTAAAATAAATTTTGTGAAGTTATCGTCGGTTCTTGCCATCTGTGTGCATCTGTGTGTCGGTCGTTGCCATCTGTGTGCATTCAATCTATTACGAATCTGCACTCACGCAATAACTTTTTGTGTCAGGAGTATGGTTGAATGCCATTTACATGAGTTATGGATGAGCAACTAAGACAGGTCGTGAGAGCCTTTGCTGCATTCAAATAAGGTATGCAAGCGGGACAAGAGGGAATAAAAGCGAGCCAAGAAGAGATGAGAGTCGGCGGAGAATCTGTTGAGAAAGAGAAAATTGCTGTTCAAGAAAAGACGGAAGAGCCGTCAAATCATTTCACGAAAAGACTGAAGTTAATCAAGAGGGAGAGAAAAGAGAAATTTCCCGCATAATAGAAAACTTTTTCGAGGCTACGGAAGGCAAAATAGTAACGGTTGAAAATAAAGTTGAACAATTGGAAGAAAAGAGTCTCTTCTGTCAAACAACAGATGGTAAAAAGCGTTTCTACCATCCAAACATAAATCGAAGAATATTTGATGAAGAGTTGGAGAATAAAATAAGTTGAAGAAATTGAAGGAAGAGGGTCTGCCGTCCAACAACAAATCGAAT
>KK114409.1:15805-69758 GCA_000611955.2 Stegodyphus mimosarum
AACAACAAATATGACAAATTAAAGATAGGCTTTCTGGTGTTGCCGCAAAGGCAGGTGAAATTTTAAAGAAATCCGTAGCGACAGCTGGTCACTATTCTAACGCCTTTACATTCAAAGACATGTCGTCCCAATCCTCTCTAAATCTATTCACATGTGACGGAAAGACCTTATGGCGAGTGTACAAGAAGAAATTCTCTATAGTGGTAAACGCAGATGGTTGGGATTCGAACTAAGACCTGCCATCTCGCCGTTTCTCTGAGGGCAGACGCAACGGATATCCTTCAGAGTCTGCCTGAAATCCGGAGGCTAGACTTCGAAGCTCTATCCGACGGTTGAAGCTGCGCTTTGGTGAGAAATGTTTAAAGGGCTAAAACTGGCATCGTTTACAATCTCGCAAACAAATACACATAGGAACACTCCAGGAGCTCGCCACTGATGTTAAAGGCTGCCTCTTCTCATCCTTCAGGATTTGGCATCAGAAACAAGGAAATCTTGTCCTTGCATTATTTCATTGATGGGATACTGGATCCTGAGACACAGGATCCAACGTTGCCATCGTCCGAAAGGATTTGGAACAAAAACTGGAACACTACCAACTCAACAACTGGAAGGTTAACTCTCCTGGGCGTTCCTTGCAATATGACCATCGATATAGGAGCCAGTATTACCATTATTCGGAAACATCTGATTCAACATCCATGAAATTCGAGGCAGCCCACCAAGTAAACCGTAATGACCTCCACCTAATCAGAGCAGCTCAAGTCCAAGAGGCAATGGATCAAGTTACGTATCATCCAGACAACCTTAGCAAGCAAGTCAATGCGTTTTACATGGAGCCGGAAGGCCTACACAACGACACTAAATTCCTGGAACTGTGGTGGTAAAGGCAAAGTGGGAAAGAACTGCAGAATGCAGAAGGTACAGAAAATAAGACCGCTTCCCAGGAAGGCCGGAAGAATCAAATTAGTGGTAATGTCGCGGAGCCGAGATTGAAAGATAAGGAGAAACTCCATTTTAAAGATGCCTCAAATTTCTGCAATCAGTGACGGCGGTAATGGCCATTCATACAGCAGGCAATATTACCATCATTCGAAAAGATTTGGTTCAACAATTGGATGGTAAACTTGTAGAGACATTAGGTTTTTTGGAAGCAGGAGACATGAAAAATATGCAAGGCCTTCGCCGGGAATCGAACCACGGACCTCTGAAATTCCGGCTCAGTGTGCTGACCATTACACCACGAAGGCACGCTACGAAAGCGGGAGATATACCTTATATACTCCCCTTTTTAAAGGGCGACTAGGGTTTTAGGGGACCTAGTCGCCAAATCCTGGGTGTGGAGAGTCATCATCCACAACCCTTTTAGTTCGGGCGCCAGTGTAGAGACATTAGGTTTTTTGGAAGCAGGAGACATGAAAAATATGCAAGGCCTTCGCCGGGAATCGAACCACGGACCTCTGAAATTCCGGCTCAGTGTGCTGACCATTACACCACGAAGGCACGCTACGAAAGCGGGAGATATACCTTATAAACTCATCTGAACGCCATCCCGTGTTACTCTCTAGACTGTCTCCGGTGATAAAAATCCAAAATGATAGAAAGATACATGTTAACATCACGCTTGAAAGTGCCACCGACCATCACGTGGCATATGTACCAAACATTATAAACCTTTGCACACTCGGATTCTAAGGATATAATCTTACACTATAATATCGGAGTTATTACAAAATGCACAAGCGATAATGAGAGGTTTTCTGTTAAAAGTGTCATTAAGGAATTTCAAGATGTGTTCTCCCGCTCGTCTTCTTACGTGGTTCGAAACAGTTTGACATAGCATAGAATTGTTACAGAGAATCGTTCCACCAGTCAATCTGCATCCAATACGTCTGTCTATTACTTAAAAGAAAGAGGCAGAAAAACTTCTGCAAGAAAGCGAAGTTATCAAGGTTCGAGCCCGCAACGTTCGAACGACTTATGGAGACCGTGCTGAAAGGTGTTTCCCATGAAACTTCTCTTATATACCTGGATGATATCATCATCGTCGTAAAAGCTTTTGAAAAGCATTTAAAAAATCTTAGCACGTTACCTGAGAAACTGAAAGAAGCGAATCTAAAAGTACGTCTCGATAAATATAAATTATTCAGACAAGAAGCGACTAACTTAGGAGACGTCATCTCTTCAGAAGGTTTGTGGACAAATGCAGGAAAAGTGTCAGTAGGTAAAAAGTAGAGATGCCGCGAAAATGTCCATCAAAGAAGTTTCCTGGGGCTTTGCACTTATTATAAGAGATTTGTAAAGACTTTTTTCCATCGCAAGGTCCTTTCACAAGCTGACAGAAGGCAAGCAAACGGTCTCGTGGACAAAGGAATGGGGGGATGCATTTAACAAAGTGAAGGAAGCTTTAACATCTGCTACAATTCTGACCTAGCTTTATATGGGAAAATCATTTATTCATGACGTAGGAGCGAGCAATGGGATTATTGGTTTTGTTTTGTCCCAAGAAAAAACGGTCAAGAATGTGTTGTAACATTCTGGAGCAAGTGTCTATCTAACTCGGAAAGGAATAACTGTGTCACCAGAAAATACACATATAATCATAGTTAAAGACGTAGAATATTTCCATCGTTCTCTCTACGGCAGAGAATTCCTGTTCCACACAGATCATGCATCACTGGTATGGTAGACGGCATGTTAGAGATATTTAATCGAACTACTCTAAACTACGTCCTCTGATGTGTTACAGACACCAATAGGACTGGGAGCAGAAGTTACCTCTGTTCTTACTGTCCTATCGCAGTGTTGTCAAGGAGACTACCGATTTCCCATCTCAGATACTCTTATGTCGTAACCTTCATCTACCTTGTGAGCTCTTGTTTTGTTGCACTCCAGAAGCTCCTTTATCTCTTAAGTACGTTCAACATCTCCAGACACGATTTGAAGTGATACACAATTTTGCGCGAGAGCAAGTCAACTTGGCAAAGTAGCAGATGAAAATCCGATACGAGACGAGAGCTACAGGACATCGATTCAACGAAAGTGATAAGGTGTAATTAAGGATCCTATTCGATGGAAAAGACTTTCTTCTAAACTTCAGTCTCCTTGTAACGGTCTTACGCAATTCTAAATAGGCTAAACAATGTAGTAGTTCGGATTCGTAAGGCTGCTATCACACATCCGTTTGTTTCGGAAGAACAACTATTTGGAACGATTTTTCTGCTTTGTCACAACTGTCAATCACCAAAGATTACTTTGGGGTTGACATAAGGGAAACTGTAACCAGGAGGGCACAAGGCAAACAAGCTGAAAGCTGATTGGTTGAAAACGAAAAGCTTGCAATTTTTTTCGAAAGGAAGAAAAAAGTCGTGCGTCTTTCTTTCAATAGTAAATCAGGCAGAAAAACTGTCCGAAACAATTGTTCGAGTGATATGGGCCTAAGACACTAATACATGTGTGATATGAGCCTAAGACACCAAATTCGAAGCCTAAAATTGTTTACTACGGAAGGTAGCCCCTTATTATGGCCATAGTGCCTAACCCTATAGTGTATAGTAAATAGTATACAAACTCCTTAGCATTCTATCGGTTTTATGGTATTTATTGATACTTTGCTTTAATATGAGATTGATATTTCTTACTTGCAGGTATGGCTTCCATTCCGGGCAATGTAATTTCCAGTACGTACAATCCTTGGGAAATGTGGAATTTTACGAATTCCGCACATATATAAGTAGTTTCAGTGAAATTATACGTGTAATTGTTCTGTTTTTTTTTTTTTGAAAACTGTAACAGGAAAGTCAAAAGAGGCGAGGCTTTGTCGGAAGAGTAAGAACATGGAGTCTACTCTATTTAACATTCAGAAAATGCGTATCTCGCTAAACTGGCGAGATATCACCAAGTTCGCAATGCATTTGGCGAGAAATCACTAAAAGTCGCCAAACTTGGCGATATTTTGGCAGGCCCTTCTATAACTGTTATGGGTATTGTAACGAAATATCTTTTCTTTCTTTTCGCCATCGGCAGAACAGCTGCCCGTTTACTTTAAATGCTCTTAGCCTGTTGGATCCGTCGATGGAATTACAAAAAGATCTTAAGCTTAGTACTATGTCCTCCGTAAACTGACTACGTAAAGTGAATAGCACTGAAAGAAGGACCAGAGCATGCAAAGAAATCGCATGGACTGTTGAGACTAAGAGTAAATGCTTTTGATGACCACTTATCTCGAGCACAGCAAATGTAACAGTACGGCTGTGTCTTGCTGCTTGCAAGGAGATACTGACATTGTCTATTATAATGAGCTCACAGTTGTAATGCATAGTGGCAGTTATACAATTAAATTCTAAAAAAATTATGCTTTATGCTGTAAATACTACATTGCCAAGAGCTTTACAAATTGGTAATATGTTACGTACTTCCCTTAATTACATTATATGTATTAATTATATGTGTACACATTTTGGCTACTTTTCAGTATTTTGATATAGGTTAGGCTTACAAATATACCAAGGGATGTGTATAGAAGCAGGTACACATATAAAGATGAAATCTGTACAAATAAAAAACTTATACGTCACAAAGCATGAAGCAAAAGAAATTACAAATTAGGCAATAAAAGTGCGCATGTATACATTACGCAGACACTAATTGCACGTTATACTGGCAATATTGCAGACTCATATCCATATTATGCACTAATAATAATTGTAAAAAATTAAATGAGTGCTGAACTCAGAGAATTGCATTCGCATAGATAATGCCATGTTAGGTACTAAATGAATTTAACAAAAACAATAAAACATATGTACAGACTGATTTACAAACATTCATTATCATACATAATAGCTGCTTGTATATATTTAAGGTAAAGTCTTCCTTGGTAATGCAAAAAATAATAGAACTTTATGTACATATTGTGCTCAGTGCAAAATGTTAGTACAAATAGAACCAAGTAAGATACATCATTAGTACAAAACTGAATAATTAGACATAGAAATTGAAATGTAACTGCGAGTAAACATTCACAATAATGCAAGCTAGATTATTCATAATACTTAACATTAATAAAGGCAGATAATTATTATACATTTAAAAAATTAAGAAAATTAATTTAAATTAATATAACATTACATTAAGTAAATTAATACACATACAGAGTGTTCTGCTGACGGCAGGGTGTCCAAGGAAAGTAGTCACTCCATGCTGTCAGGAATGCTTTTAGCAAAGTTAGTACAGTCTCTAATGTAGCTGAGTACATATTTATTCTTATTTGTATACCGGGTCCATACCGGCATATTGATTACAGCTGGTCTTTTTAAAAGAATTCGCTGTTTTCGGGCAATCATCCAGATAGTGGTCTGTGTTACCAGTACTACCACAAATATATCTGTCTCTGTCTCTTAGGCCAAATCTGTAAAGATAAGACATATATGGTCCGTACCCTGTCAGTTACTGTGTGAGTTGCGAAGAGCTGCTATTTAAATTCTGATTTACTTTTGGATAAAAGTTACAATCTTCTGCTAGACTCCAATAGTTTTGCCTTGTTTTATTAATTCACATTTGAGAGTAATTTTCAGACATGAGTTCGGAAAGCGCACATTAATGCTACTCACATGGGTCTCGTTAGCTGCCCTTTTCGCAATCGCATCTGATGCTGCGTTTCCTTTTATCCCAGTATGGGCTGGAACCCACTGAAGCTTAGTCCTCAAACTTGTAGAAATCCAAATTAATAGTTTTTGTGTGACTTTGACTATGAAATGTCCACCGCGGCCACCCTGCATATCCTGCGAGCTTGACATTTATTCTGTATATATTGCTTTATACCTTCCATTGCTAAGATAAAGTCCAGAGAGCGTCTAAGATTGTATGTTCTGCCTGAGACTCTGAGTTATTAGGATGAAGCTTCTTAGCACTGGAATGGACTTTGAGAACAGCATCCATTGCACACCAAGCACTGCCGGTCCCGAGCTCTCCTTTAGAGCCATCTGCATAGACGTCTGTCGATTGCAGTGCAAGTGGGGGATTCCAGATTGCTTTTATGTCGAAGTCAGAAGAGTAGCAAGGATAGTGGGCAATGTGATTCTCGTAGTTCTAAGACATATACATGTGTTATACAAATAGTAATGTTTGTTTCAGTCTATTCGCTTTCACCACAAAACTCTCACTATGAACTATCAAGTGCAGGGCGGGATTAATGCCAATACATTTAATGCAGTTGTTGGAGAGGCTTGGAATCGTGTGCAGTTGCCCAGAAGAAATGGCCTTTGCTGTGAATTCAATGTTAGTTGTATGTTACTCGTGACAATAACTACTCATACGGAGACGCCATGAAGTGCTAGACGCTCAGCGAAGGTGGCATATCATACCTTGAGCATCTCGAAGGAGAGGTCCCAGCAAGGAGCTGCTGTTCTCTACGTTATATTAGACAGTTTATGCAGCCTTTCTTTGAGGTCCTTGATGTGAGGGAGCCATTAGAATCTGTCTCTACAATGACACACAAAAATAGCGGATTTTGTATCTCACGAATTTTGTATTTCTGCCATAGAGGTTTACGGACGGGGTACGCTCGTACCTTGTTCCTGGGCTAATCAGCGTTCCTTTTATGTTTGCTCTTGAAATCGTGAGCTCATGTTCACTCACTCAGTGGACTATTTTGTTTAAATTTTGGGGGGAATTTACCTCGCAGCTCTTACGACTGTGTCCGTTTGAAATAAAAAGAGGCCGTCCGCATACGTATTTATTTCTAATGTTTCATCGTCATCAATCAGGTTGACAGTGGTGTCTGTTACCAGGTTCCACAAACGTGGATCTACGCAGGAGCCCTGTGGACAGCCTCTCGTCATGTTTTGCATTGGATGTGGTCGCCACTGTCTGTTGTAACTTGAATTCATCATTCATTCAGATAGTTGTGGATCAAATCATGTAATGTAGAGGAAACTAGTATCTTTGCGACATTTCAAAACATCCTGCCACCAAAACGAATCGAAGGCACGTTGAATGTCTGTCGTGATGAAAACAGTATGCAGTTTATTCTGATTGTTTCTACAAAAGCGAGCCATATTGCCTACATTTATGAGTTTTAGAATGAATGGGAAAATTCAGTCTTTGAATTATTATTCTTTCGAAGATTTTTTTTCCATGGCTGGGAGCTGGCATATGGGCCTGCAATAGGCGATCTCATTCGGGTCTTTATTTCCATTTAGGAAAATGACAACATCTGCAGTTGTTGTGCCCCCTAGAAAGTGACGAATTATCCAGCATGTGTGCGTAAAGAGAAAATTAATGCCGGATGTCTGTTATGCATAACTCTGCAAATGCCGTTATCAAGCCCGTCCGGCCCTGAGTCTTTATTCAGATTGAGCTCTTTTATTATGCTATTCAGTTCTTTTCTTGTTGGAAATGGATGGGAGTCAGCAATGGAGAAAGCATGATACTGTCCAATGCTAGTTCGTATTGCCATCTGGGCAGAGATATCTTGACGGGGATCATCTTTTCCAGCATGGAAAATCTTTCCCAGTATGGGTCTCACAATTTAGGAACTTTTGTTGGCATTCTGACAGACTGATGTAGTTAGACTGGTAGGTTTGAAGACCTTATCAAGAGCTACTATTTTGAATAGTCTACCATGCTTTTGTTGTTACATTTGTACAATATTTCCATCGACGTTCCAGTTTAGCCTTTGAAATCTTCTGCTTGTAGGCTGCGCAGTTTTTCTTGAATATCATTAATATCATTTCCACCTCTCTTTCGTTTGGATCATGACAGCCTTCGAAACGGCTCGAACTCCACTCTTCGGCAGCTAACATGAAATTCCACCGCAAAGTTCTATGTGGAATTGAGAAACTTCGCCGTTTAAGTACTTTATCATAGGCCATATGCAGTGGATCTATTATCATATTGCGTACGGTATCGAGCTCCTTTTTATCATTTGCATAACCGGAGGCTCAGACTAAATGAAAAAAATGGGGCTCCAAAGTGCTGCCAAATTTATGAGAATTTATATGTTTTGCTTTTTGTCTAATTTTAATTACGTATTGCTGTTCTAAATGAATGTCAAATCTAAAGAATCGTTGGTCACATAGTGATGGGCAATCATTACAGATATTCCAGTTGTAGGTTTTCGGGTAAATGGTAGTAGTTGCCAGTGTAATATCTGGCAAGCCCTCTGCCCGTGTGGTTCAGAAAGTTGGGAGACTGTTAGCTGAATTAACTGTCTGTAAACTTCTAGGGTTTATAATAAAGGCTATACGAAATGAAGCAAGTACGTCGATGTCGAAGCTTGTATAAAAAGCAGCGATAGAGAAGTGGGAGGATGAGATTGGTCAAATGGTACACGTGATTGAAGATTTAATGATTAGCAGGCGGAAGTATAGCTGTTGGCTGAAAGTAAGGAAAGCAACAGAGCACAGAAAACTACAGGCTTGTTCCAAATAATAAAATACAAATAATAACACAAACAGAAATAAGACGTTATAGCATCTTATAACAGCAGACAAGTAAAATGAATAAAAGCACAAGAAATGGATACAATAATAAATCTAAATGCCTAAGAACGGCTTCCGTCTTCTATTAACTGCATGACAAGGATCGTAATTTAGCATTGGAATCGCGGGGTTGTTAACTCTGTTAATTCTGTTAAAAATTGTTTAGAAATTTTTTTAATAAGTACTGTAATAGGTTTATGCCAAGCTCTTCGTGTATAGTTGCATTACGGTAGAACCAGAGAGCTCGAGCAATTTGGCGTAGTGTAATATTTTGACTAATTCGCGGTCAGAAACGTGGTTTTACATAAAAAACTCCAGGTGGGACAGACATAAGTAATAATAAGGCGCAGAATGGCCTTATAGATGAGTAACAAGTTGCCAAGTTACAAAAGCGAATTTCGGCGAATGAAAGGATGAAGAGTAGCTTTACATTTCCGGAACTTAGAGATTACATGTGTAATGTGGAGCTTCCATGTTAATTTTTTAGTCAACTGTAACACCAAGATAGGTTACTTGCTTGGACCGTGGGGTAGCAGTATCATACATACAAATATTATAGATGATAACTCTTCGGTATGAAAACATGACCGCCACGGCTTTTTCGACATTGATCTTTATTTTCCACCTCTGAAGCCAGAACTCCAGTGCATGTATGTGATTTTGTAGTGCATGTTTAACTGAACACAGAGATGCGTTTCGTGCGAGGATCGGAGTATCATCTGCATAAATGGCAAGTGTTGTGTTACGAGTGCGAAGTATGTCGTTCACATAAAGTAAGAAAATTATTGGCCTAAGGATTGACCCTTGCGGCACACTGGATTTGATTTGCCATTTTGTGGAGTATATATTTTTCAAGCGAACGACAAAGTGTCTAGCGGTGAGATAGGAATTAATTGTGCGTATAATGTAGTCTGGGAAACCCAGAGTAATAAGTTTGTAAGTTATTTCTTCCAGCCAAACGCGATCAAAGGCCTTTGAAACATCGAGAAATAGTCCACCAGTCGATTCTTGGTTGCTAAGTCAATCCGAGATAACTTCGACACACGTAGAAGTTGGTGCACCGTAGAATGTCAAGGTCGGAACCCATGCTGTTCAGACAAAATGATGTTTCGTTCAGCAGCGAAGTCCAGTATCCGGCTGTGTATCATACATTCAGCGATCTTAAAGATACCAGGAAGCAAGATGATTGGCCGCTAGGAGGCGGGGTCATACAATGGTGTGCCGGGCTTAGATATCGGTGAAATAGCAGCTGTTTTCCAAACTTGTGGAAAATATGCTCTCTGCAAGGTTAGATTTATGATGCCCGTAAATGCGCATATCATAACCGCTCCCACATGCTTGATCATTTTATTATTGGTGTGGCCAATTCCAGGGCTCTTCTTGGTTTTTCTCTTCTACATATAACTCAAAACTTCCGAGGGTTGGACTACGGTGATGTTGGATGCGGTTGGTTTTGAAAAATACCTGTAAGTGTACATGGGACAACCATGGGACAGTGAAATTCTGTAAGTGTGCATGGGACAGCCTGTTCTGTTTCTATATCTGATATGTTGTTAATGGGGAATTGGGAAGCATAGTGATCCGCTATGGACTCAGCTTTTCCAATTCGGTGTATGCGATCCCGTTTTAGCATTTTAAGGGTGGAATAGCAGTGTAGCATCTCTTGTATCTAGAAGTCGTCTCCCACAGCGAGTTATCGTCTTGAGATAACGACTCCAGATACCTGGATCAGTTCTTCTGTGCATGTTTTTGGTAAGGGAGCTGACTCCCTGTGGTTACTTCACAACGAAGTCGATTCATCATGGCTTTATCATCAAGGCATCTTAAACGTTGCCATGCACGATGAGCGGCGTTCGTTCTACGTAAAAGCTCTTTAACTTCACAGTTTATCCATCTTTTTGAGGCAAAAACTTCTTTACTGTTATTATTCAGTGCAATATGGAGTTCTTCTGTAAATGCATTCATTAAGTTATCTAACTCATTCTCCGTTTATAACCTGGCTTTAGTGTACTGAGTATTCTTGAGAGCTTTGGTGTAGTTATACCAATTGATTAAAAGGGCTCTTTTGACAGGTGTGATATAACGACTAATTGTAGTGTCCATAATAACAGGATCGTGATCAGATGAAAGTTCATCCCCACTATCAATATAAGTCGAGTAGTTAACACTTCTGATTAAGAACAAATCAATAACACTAGCTGCCCGGTCGTTATAGCGTGTTGGGTGGGCAGAGCTGCAATAGTAAAGTTTGTGTGATTGGCCAATTTATGAATTGTATGTCCCCATGTGTTAGTTATACTGCAGTTCCAATTACGGTGGTGTGCATTAACGTTACATTAAGTGCTGATATTGATTGTATATCATTTTTAATATCACATCTAGGTTTATTGGAGGGTACATAGATGGAGACTCAGGTGACTTGTCGTACAATGTGGAATGATTGTGAGACTTATGGCTTCTACGGCTAAGAGCTGTGGTAACGGAGTCTGGAATTGGGAAATCGAAAGCTTAATTAGAACTCCTCCAGCAGTGGCTTGACTTTTACGGTGTCTGTCCATTCTATATAGTTCATAATTGTAGATTCGAACATTGAGGTGCGATACAAGCATTGTTCCTGTATGAATAATAGATCAGGGTTGTACTCATCTATAAAATCCCTGAGTTGACTGATTTTGTGGGATAGGCCATTTGCGTTAGAACAAATTATTCTGATTGGCTCTGATATGAGTTAGCATTACAGATATCAGTGAATTCAGTAGTCCATTTGTAAAACTAAATAATATTTATCAATTAAAGTGTTACATTTTTAAGAGAATTAACATATTTTTAACCACATTAATAATTAATTTAAGTTCAGTCTGGCCAAAAGCAGATTGAATTTCTGACATAACTGAGAATATATCATTTAAATCAGGATTAGGCCCGCAGTTAGCATTATTTCAGCAGTAGTAGGAGGGTTACCATTATTATACTTTTAGAAGCATTCTTAATTAAATTAATTATTTCTGATAGATTATTTATTGTTTCGGCAGCAGCAGGTGGATGTGGCTTACTAAGGTTAACTAGGTTGGCTTACTAGGGTCGTATCTGAGTGGTAGGGGTTTTCCCAGCCACAGCCTGAGAATAGCTGGTTCCTGGTCTTGTTAAGGACTTTTTAGGCTTGTTATTTGGAAATGTTCAAAACACCCTGTAGGAGGCTGGAAGGTTGACTTCTCTGCAGTTGCAGTAAACAGATTTTACCATTTTTCCGACGTTAGGGCAGTCTTGTGTTCTATTTCTCAGAGAGCATTTCACTCACCTGGGGCTGAGTCTGCAGTTTTCCGAAGAGTTGAGGGACTTAGTTCTTGGATATGTACTTGTCAATCTGGACTAAGAACCGCAAAGTTTAGACCTGTTCAATTCCTTCTCCTGGGAAAATATGCACTAGAAACAGTGGCATCGGTGCTCTTGTTCTGTGCTTGGTAAGTTGGATTACTCTGTGCACTGCAAAACCCCTATCGGCAATTGCTTTTGCAATTTTTTCTGTGTTTTTTGGGAAGGAAAACCTCTTAACTTTTAGTGGTAGTGTAAATTTGGGTTAATCAAAAAGTGCTCAACTTTTCTATCAGAAAATTCCTGTGTTAATTTACGGTGATTCTCTTCAGTTTATCTTTTCATTAAGCAGAAAGGGGCGTTTCTTAACAAAAGCCGACCACGAATCAAAGACATTCCTTTCGAACACGCGCGTTTTATTTAGTGCTGCCCTCGAAACCGATTAAATCTTTGCACTGTTTTCGTCTTGTAAGAGGCCAGTTTTAGCTTTTATTTTCTCTTCCACATTTATCAGGTAAGCAAGTTATTTCGTCTTTTTATGAATAACTATGTTTAAAGACATTTATCATGGGGATTTTTTTTTCTTCTTTTAAATTAAGGTTACTTACATTTTTAGTCATAGAACAAAAAAAATTAATGAATATTTTTGCTTGAAAATGTTTTGTATTGAAATTAAGGAAGCATAACAAACAGAATTCCAGATGACTTTCTTCGATTTTCTACCTAAGCAGCATGCATTCGTTTATTGAGAGTGAAAAACACCTGCAACATACGAATGGCCCTTCGCATAAAAAACATAAACCTAAACTATCATAAAAAGTGTCAGAGGAAAAAATAGCAAATATTTAAGTATATTTTTATATTACAATACACGTAAATTATACATAAAAATTAGGTATATTCATGCAAATCATCACACTTTATTCGTATTTTAATAATACGCGTACTTTTCAAGGTCTTACATATATTTGCCGCATAGAGGTAAATCTTCCCATTTCCTTACTTCGTATACTTTTAGTTAAAATGTATGTAAATTTAGGCATTTTTTTACTTTTCACAAATGTATACTTTACGCAGAAATTTACATAATTTTTTTCTATTCTTTCATTATGTATATTAGGAATAATTTTGGTAAAAACTCATTTTTCACGAATTCTAGATCTATTTTCACAAGTTATTTAACTACCACATCTTTATCATTATATGGAGATAATATATGCAAATAATGAATGTAAAAACGCCATTTTAAACACGTATTATTTTCATAGACGTGTGCTTTTATAGATACATAGCGATAAAGTAGGATATAAGTACTCGATATGATTAAACTTTACAAAACAAATTCAAAACACGTTATCGACACATTTTTTGCCCTGCAAATGCTAAATTTTCCATAATTTATTAAATATAGTATGCTAAAATAAGTAACCAAAAATTTTTTCCTTAATTATTAGTTTTCTAAAAAATATATGAATTTTATACTGTAGACCTTTACATTAAAAGAATATACTGAAATGAGAAATATCGAAATAATTTTAAAGTCATTGAAAAACATAAATTTTTATTTAAAAATTACTATTTAGTATTACGTATTGAATGATCAAATAACTAAACAAATTTCAAGAATAAATTATTTTTATATGTTTTACCTTAAAAAATAAAAGATAAGAGACACCTACCCCTTTTTTCAGATTACAACTTCTGTTTAATGCACATTCATAAAATATTCATACGCAGTTTTGTTCGCCGACACTCTATGAATCTCTCTGAAATTTCTTCTTTATTAATGACCATTTTTTTTAAATTTATTTTATTTCATTTTATTTTGTTGTTAATTTAATGTTTCGAAGCTAATGGGGCTTTCGAGACATACCGAAACTTAACGAAAAATTTTTTTAGTCATTTTGAGAGTATTTTTGTTGAGCTAAATGTTTGAACCTTTTTTTTGCCCATTGCAAAATAATATATACGAATTCATACAGTATATATGTCTTGGTTTAATATGTCTCATGTAAATTGAAAGCCAATTTAAATCAATAATAATAAAGACTACATAAATTCGAAATAGTGACTGCTAAAAAAACTCTCTTAATATTATTATTAAGAGAAAAGTCAATAGAATTTAAATGTCTTTCAACATAAACTAAAATGCATCTTAGACATGGTGCTTTAATTCTTAACTTGGAAAGACGGAGTAATTCTCTTTCCAGTTCATCATCAACAATAATAACAACAACAAAAATAATAATAATAATCCTCAGTCCTAAAATTGATTATGCCATTTACATTTCTGTTCAGTTAAATGCCATTTGTATTAGGTACCACAACGCAAAACGTTGTTAAAAACAGACATTCTGATGTTAAATGCATGATTAGGTGAATTTTTGAAAACTTAATCATATGTATTAGGATTTCAGTGTTATTTCTAAGACATTCAGAAAGCGTGAATTATAATCAATGATTGATTATTCTTATGTTAAATAAATGTTTCTATCTTTTTTCCATTGTTTATAAAAAGAAAATACATTTACATCTTATTTTTCTTATCTAATTCAAAAAATGCCTACAACAATCAAAATGATGAAGCCATGATATTAATACACATTATTTTAATTATCTAGTTTCACACTAAATTTCAAAATTTTATAAGTTTTTGGCAAAAATATAAAAGGAATATAAAACCAAATTAATTTTCCCAAATTCAGTATCTGAAAAATGAGTGAAGATAACAATTATTAAAATGAACACTATTAAAATATTAATGGTTTGAAAACTGCTATATGCTTTTTTAATTTCAATAATACCAAGTTAAATATTGAATGACAAATTTAAATGCCGACAGGAAAATTGGCATAACCAAGTTTTATAGTGGTAAATAATGTAGCGACTGAATTTAACACGTGCCAATCATAATACTCAGGTGTAAATTATCCCTTTTCATAACATTGTAAACAATTACTTAGTCACAAAAATTTCCTTTCTCACTGTCAACTAGAGTAACGAGATGAAACATTAATTATTTAATGTTACGAACTATATTGTAAATGAAAATAATTAATACTATGCTCTAAGATATCTTCCACACGAAGGTAGACACCAGGAAGGTAGCTTTTTGTATATATTAGAAATTAATTTGCATAAGGATGCAAAGACCTTTATGCCAAGGTAAAATTAGGAAATGTTTCCTAATTGTAATTGTGACATTTCGAACATGGGTTAACTCAAATAAAAGTCCTGCTATCATTATGAAGCATTTCTTTAAGATTAGTAAATGCTATTTAAATGACACCATTTGCTGTGCTATGCTCTTTGCAACAACAATTATCAGATCTTTAATTACATGTAATAATCTCTGAGATATGTATTTTTATATAACTGAAATTACACTTAATGTGCAATATTTTCGCTAGATAGGATTGCTTTATAATGCAGAAAACTACATTAAAACAAGCTAAGTTTGTAGAAAGAAATGATCGAACTTTTAAAAAACGAAAGATGTTTTTTACTTCATTTAATAATATTAATTATATTGTCCATTTGTTAATATTACTTATATTGAAAACATAAATATTAATATCCTGTTTCTTGAATTGGCCTATAATGCGTTAGAACAAAAGAAGAATACCTTATAAATATACGTACTGTGGTTTAAAATTTTGTCTGAATATATCATGCTTAACTTTTAGAGTTATCGGAGTGAGAGTTATTTTAAGTAAATGCAAGGAGAGATTCTTACTAAATCAGCAGCATGACCAACAGCTCGTTGCTTTTAAAAGATTAAAATTTTACCGATAGCAGACCAAGACCAATATAACATTGCTTTTAAAAGATTAATTTTAAAAGATCTAAAAAGAAATAATTTAAATTACTACATTTGTGATGTTTTATGGTTAATATTATCTTTTGTTTACTTTATATAAGTACTAAAACGTATTTAATACAGGAAGTTTCATGCATTAAATTATTAGTCATATATACATCTGTTTTACACATCTCAATAAACTAGAAACTAATACACAATTAAAAGTATTATCAGTAAATTCCTCCAGAACCAAAATACAAATCTTTATTTACGCTAACAATGGCACCTCAGTTTGCAATATTAAATATTTTATGTCTGTATTCACGTGATCTCAGCAAAATAAGAAAGCAAACAGAAAGATAAATATCAATGAAATTATAAATAATACTGTAAAAATGTTTAAAAAACCATGTAGAATGATAACAAAACAAAATCTTTTAAGTCTTCCTTCCTTCCTTTTTTAACATCTTAAAATAGGGTTACTGGTCTCACTAGGTAAATTTCCTGTTCTGGCAAAATACAAATTGTCTTTTCACTTGCGGGAAATACTTTCTACAAAATTTGCATGCAAATAATCCAGTGAAAACTTTCAATTGTGGATTGAATAATTTCTTTATTAAAGAAATGAAAAATTGTCCCCTAATATTCATTTATGATCCGCATGGAGCTTCTTTTTCTACATTTGACGCAGCTATTTTAAAAAGGTCACTTATATAAAAATCACAAAATATTTAGCAATATTAATATGACATGGATCATTAATAAATTTTCCAAAAAACAGCCCATAAATTAATGAATTAGATACCCAAAACATAAATTCTGTGTACCTGTTAATATGTGCGTTTGCTTACCCATATTTAAAATGAATTAAATACAGAATAATTTAAGTAAAACAGTGTCAGTGAAATTATACATTTTAACAGCAAATAGCAATTACAAAATTTTAACTTAACTTTAAAAAACTTTAAAACTTTATTAACTTTAAAAAATTCTGAATTAGCAGGATGACACAATTAAGGCAATATGAAGAATATACCTGGTGGATAGTTCTGATCATGTTTTGATTACACATGGCAGAAACTGAGAAAACTCCATGCAGCCGACTATTTATGATGAATAGAAGTTAAGTACCAGTTCTGGGGTGCTTTAACCATTTGAGTGCAAAGGAGCTTTTCAATTTAAAAAACAATATATGCTAATATTTGATAATTTTGGCATTCTAATGGATACTTTTATTTACTTGTACATATCCCCTTAATTTTTTGAGCATATGATTTAGAAACTGAGTTATGGTTACAATGAGTTATGGTTAAACACAAGCAACAAAGTATTTGTGTAGGTTAAAAGAATACTGCTGAAATTGATAAATCCTTTGAAGTCATAATATATATTAGCAAAAAAGGGGATGGAATATGTGAATAAATACGAAATACGATAAATCAAATTACAATAATAATAAACGAATAACACAAAAAAACTAGAAAAAGAAATTTTATTTGAAATTTTTTTTATCTTCTTATGACAGATAACATTTCCAACATATTAAAGTCAATTAAACTTTACCCTTCTCATTTATAACTAATAATTTACATTTTGTTTACAATTTTCATAAATTTACTATTTTAGTAATATAAAAGTACATCTGTAACAGACTATAAAGGTTGATTGAGTTAATGTAGAGCACAAAGTTACCTTGAAACCTATCCAACACGACTTAGTGGCGTTACTTAATGACGGTGTGCGGAAAGTCACCCGGAAAAAGTTAAAGGGTAAGAAGGACACCGGAAAATAAGGAACGGAAAGGAGGGCACCGGAAAATAAGGAACAGAAAAAAAGGAACTGTAAAATCTCGCCAAATAATAAAGCCAATCCGAATTGGGGAAATCAGGCAAACTCTTATTTATCCAGCAGGATTATAACGGCTGTCTTGAGGGAGGTGATAAGTGCGAGTCGCTGAGCTAGCTGCACCTTACCAAGGTGATTTGAAAAAGAGGTTTTTTCAAGACGCATCTGGGAAGATCGCATGTCTTCCCCATTTGTTCTAAAACAGATTTGTTTCGCCCCAGTCTGGAAAGGGATCCAGGTTGAGGGCAGGTCCCCCGGAAGAAATGAATGGAGAGACAAATTTTCTGCTCCATTGGATTAATGATTACCGCCGTGGAACTAAATGATTTTATCTATCTTTGAGTGAAAACTAACAGTTTGTTTACAGGCCGCAGCTCGATATAGACATTTATTTATGTTGGCGTTAAAGCTTGGAATCCGCTGTTTCATAAAATAAATATATTTTACAGTGTGAAATTATAATAAAACTTTACTTTTTTTATTGTTCTTTTATTATCCTAATAAAATAAATATATTTCATGAATTACCTTATTGAATCAGTTAAAGTCCATAAAATTATTGGATTCTGCGATATAACTAGCTATTTATAGAATAACGATTGCCTAATCTTTACAAAATCTTAGTAAAGATCCTTCGTTTAATGTATTAAAAAATGCCTCACCATTAGTGAAGCTGGCACGCGAAAGCTGCGTTATTGCCAGCAGGACTAAGTAGCCTAATAATTTTTATAAGTTGTAAAAATATAACTATTAGTGTAGTACAGTCTTATTTTTATTGCTTTTTTATTTTATTTTTTATTGTTTAATTAATCTAGCAGCAATATTATAGTATGTATTCTGTATTACTTTATTATTTATCAGTTAATCTATCCGTAAAATGAAATGTGTTTTTCGAGAGACTAACAATTCATCATCAGCTATTTTATAAAACAAGGGATTTGTCTTAATGCCAAATTGTTTATTTTTTTTTACTTTAACAACTTAGCTTTAGTTAATTTATAGAATAACTAGTTATTTTATAGAACAATTAATAAAGTGTGAAATTATTGATCTATTTTTGTTGTTGTCGTGACTTATCTCACTTATCCGATAATAACATCAGAAGAAACCCACAAAATTCTTCGTGGCAAGGAGGGCAAGATTGCGCCTGTCTTTCGCAATAGCCTTGAGCACTCTGTAATTGACAGTACAACTTTGCTGAGTTCCGCCCCCAATTTTGAAGGAGGGCATCCTTAGGGGACGGATCCGAGGGTCTTCTACCGCTTTCCCTCTACAACATACCTCTTGAGAGGACTTTCCGCTCGTCGCCTATTTAGAATGCTCCCATGCCGCACACACTATACATTTACAAACCTCCATGCCTTCCCCAGGATTCGAATGCGGGCCCTTCGATACGGCAGTCAGCTTCACTAACCACTATCCCCGTTGGGTGACTTATTAATCTACTATACACATTAACCGACTTGGCTAGTTAATTCATGAAATACCTAGTTATTCTCTGAAATAATTGAATTATATGCTTTAACGGTAACATACATTGCATTATTAATAACGTCAACTGATAAGTCAGGATTCATGATGCGAAACTTAGCTGAAAATGTCCTAGTCATATTTCATGCTTTAAAATTTTAGCCATTTATAGTGGAAAATTTTCAGTTATAAAGCATTATTTGTGTCAGTTCATAATGATCTTTGAAATAAATCCCAACAAGTAGCAACCTCATTTAATACAAAGCGAATCAAATACGAATGTGTTGCATAGTTTTTTGAAGCAGGAGACATGAAAAATGAGCAATTCTCTCGCCGCGACTAAAACCTGGAATTCTGGAATAGGAGCCGAGTATGCTATCGTTACACCACCAAGGCATGTAGAAAGGAGGAAGAAAATACCTTATAGCACTAACTAAAGATACAATTTACAACTAAGTGCGTGTGAACCCATGAATCAAAGGTTTTAAATACAGTGTTGCTTCTCAGAAATTATAGGCAGAAGAGAATGATGTGTAAAAAATCAATCAAATTTCGAGTTATTGCCAAAATGTTTTCTACAACGAATTTAGAAGGTAGAGCTATCTCATGAATGTTGCTTATTATGAATAAATCATCACTTTGAGAAACTGGATTAGAATTTTAAGTTTCTTTTGCATCGATATCATTCTGGCGCTCAATTTATGTCATGTGGTAATCATAATAGTATTTAGTCTGAGTATATTAAAACAGTTTATTAGACCGAGCTGTTTAGCCTTTTCGGTAAACATTCAGTGAATGTCATAAAACTTGGGCATGAGAAAAAGAGATCACTACAACAAAAGGGGGAAACAGCAATAAAAAAAGTCTTGCTGGTAAAAACATATTATGGAATACAACCCTTAATAATTAGAATTAAATTTTAAAAACTTGAATTTAAGGCAAAGGAAACATTCGTCAAATAAAAGCACGTTTCTTTAATTTATAAGGTTTATGGGTGCGCTAATCAGAAAGTATCGAAATACCTTCTTCAGTTTCGTAAAATTATTTCAAGTTCTTTTTTTCCCGTAATTTATTGCCTTTTGCAGATTTTATGCGCTTTTCTTCCTTTTTATTTCGTTCTGCAGATACTGTGTTCTTTTACAATCTAGAAAAGAGCAAGAAAATCGGAGATATTATGCCAATAATACTGCTTGTTTCTTGTCTCTGAGTCCCATCGCATTTGTGCTTTTCATCCTTTATGTTTTGAAAAGGAATCGAAGAGAGCATTTTAGATTATTAGTTACGTTATGTTAGAGCATTTCAGGCTTTCTTTATGATTATAGTGATATTGATTTAATTAAAAATCTGAAAATTTTCAGATTTCATTTTACGTTCAAAGAGGTTTTTAACGTCTTGTGTTACCTTTATTTATTAAATATCATGTTCTTGGTATAAACAGTGAAATTCAGTTTAACAGCGATTTCACAAAATAATTTAAAAAGAGCATATCTTCTTTAGAATTTCCGACACACAGTCTGACGCTGGAGATATTTTTTTTCTGTGCAATGTTACTATTGCTTGCTTTGAAATCTTTCAGTTTCATAATCAAAAACTTGTAAATGTTTTGCAAAATATGAAATAGGAAACTAATTCCAAATTCCAAATTTGGGCTTCCAGATGCCCATATTTGAATGAAGGACTGCGTTATTCAAAATTTGATGTATCTAGATACCATTGTTTTTTTCACAGTGCAAGAAATGTATATGTATTTATACAGATTCTTCATATTTAATTTATCTAATTATAATGCAGGAATCTAATATTTGGTGGCAACCATTTGGAAAGTGAACCGACATTTCTAGTGAACCGACTCAAAATGCCAAAACGAAATTAATAGCCCTTCTTGGCAAGTTTCCCCTTTGGGCTAATAATTTTACTAGTATAATACTTAGCAATCATACGTGTAATTTGCAATTTCGATTTTCCACCAATTCACAAAGTCCACAAGATTTTGCAAGAGAATATACGATTTTAGTACTTTGCAAATGAGTCGCACTTGATCAAACAAATTATAGCAACAATCATTCTTGTAAACAATCGTTCTGAAGTAATTTTTTAATGTTAATATACAAATTGTAGTATTGATGTTAAATATGCATAAATTGTAGACTTCATTTTATTTTAATTATGTATGTAAGGAAGTATTTGATATAATATACATTTACCGTTTTCTATCTTCCGTTTTCCGGGGGGAGATTTTTACGTTAAGCTGGAATGGTTTATATGTATTCTGCAGTTAAGAATTATATTCATTCATGTAAATATTTATGTGTACTGAAAATTGTTTTTTCATTTCATGAAAAACTTACGCGGCGAAAGTGAATTTAGAAATTTCCTGCATTGGCTACAATTTTCACCAATCTGCAGAGATTGGAACATAAGCGAGACACATTTTGTCGATGTCGAATTACAGCATTGGCGTCGAACAGTGTATGTTTATTTAAATGGTGTCCCTATCACGAGCTTTAACTTTTGCTAACTTCTTTCGCGATCCTAATGTGTTCAAAAATTCAAAAAATGACTGTACGCAAATTTTATTCTTGTATGTTTCATGAAGGTGATTAAATTGAATACAAACTAAACCGAAATATTTACATGCCTTTTTACTTGTATTTCTAGTCATTTTATTTGTGTGAGAAATGGTATCAAGCTTTGATGATATAAGAGGACTGAAAGTCATTTGTATTCTAAACTCATAAGCATGATACATAATGCAGCCCATTAGTGCGCCAGCGGAAAATCGTTTAACACCGATAGTTCGATCGGGGTTGAAATCCAACGTACGAGTTGGTTCTAAGAGAATTTTCGAGATTTTCTCATGTGAAAAGTACCTGAGAAGCAGTTTTTCCTAAACGAAGTCACCTAAGAAGAAATGAGGAGAAAATCCAATAGATGTTAGCTGGTCAAGGGATAGAACAATTATTAATAGATGTAGCAGAACGCGTTTTGAAATCATTTCTTGAATACCAATGTCCGCGAGTTCTACATCGTCGAGAGTTCTTAAATGTCAAATAATTCATTGCCTTTATTGAATCTTAAACTTGGATTCATTGAGTTGCATTTATTGAATCTTAAAATTTAATATTTGTTAGCAAAGATGAATCATTTACAGTAATGCTTGCAACAATTCTGAAAATTCAAAATTTGGGAGTCTATGTGCGACTTGCATTATTAATTACATCAAACGCTTCTAATAATTAACGTAAAAAACTGTAAAATTGTGTGGACTTTAAATAATCTACAGATATTTAGAAATGCAAGAAAATTTAACAGTTGAGGAAAATTGAAAAATATACTAATTATCATAAAAGTAGAATAGAAAATAATTATATCCTAAGAAAGAAACATTTTCTATTTTCTTTTTGTTTATTTTCACAAACTCTAAAAAATGACATAAATAAAAAATTTGGTTATTTAGGGAAACTGCTATAAATTAAGAGAATAACAAATCAGTGCGAGAATGGTTTGCATACTAGACTGAGACTACAGTACGTTTCAAGCAGTTTTAACCAGCTTCAGTCGTTAAAAAGCTCCATAATTATGATCTTCTCATTGTAAACGCACAAAATTTAAATCTGCCATTAAATAATTTGAGCATTTACAGCTTGAATGTTGAAAATTATCATAATTAAAGATTTTGAATTTTTGCAATAATATACATGCAAAATAATGATCTACAATTGATTCAATGCTTTCACACGAACACAATAAACTGAATGGAATGTAAAAAATTATTACTAGACTAATTTATATTGAAAGTTATTACAAGACCTTGATTTAAATAAACTGAAATTATTAAATGCCACAAAAGTACAAATATAATGAGACTTTTCTAATGCCACCACCCATGGTTTCAAGCAATTTGGGCCGCTTATATAGCTGGTTGCGTTAGAGAGGCAATGTACAAAAACCTGTTTATTTATGTTGTAGCAAACACTTTCAGAGTTCGTCGCCGTGAGATTTTCTTTTCTTGATACGTAAAACAGTTATAACTACAATATCTCAGTAAAGTGATCAGACATATTTGGGCTTCTAAAATCATGTCAAAAATTTTAAAAAGAGAATCTAACATAAAAGTTTCCGAAATGATTAATTAAAACAGTTAACACAGTTTCTCATAAGCAAAATATTAATCAAAGCATAACAATATTCAAAATGAAAGTAGACTTTGCATGGTGATCAATTTTATTTACTTTATGACCCTTAAGCACCCTAGGACTATCTGTCTAAGGGGATATGGATGCCTTTTTGGAGGACTGTTTATAGTGTGGAGAAGATAAAAAAATATTTCGCAGGTCTAATAGAAATGATTCATATTTATGTTATACATGGAGAAAACCATGAAAATTTTCATGTTACCAGCTCATCCGCCAGAGTTTGAACGCCAGTCGAACTACCAATATTCAACGATTTTTAGCACTTGTTTGGTAGTGGTCGAAGGTCATCAAAGCTATTCTCTGAATTTCAAAGTTATATTCTCATGACTGCAAAACAAATCGAATGCTAAATGCTGCAGGATTGCAGAGGAATGTTATAATATCGAATACGTTTCTATTAATCCAGAGAATGTGTTAAAAATCTAATCCACTGTGCTGGATTTTTGGATAGATGGCGATGGAAATATCCTATATTTCTGAGGATTCAGAAATCTTTAGCATTTACCGATTGGAATAAACATGCCAAATATTCGAATAAGCTAAAACTTCCTAATCAAAACTAATTTAGCATCTTCGGAGGAGGATGAATAGTTTCTAATGCGGAAGGTCTAAAAGCAGAGAATAACAAAGGAGAATCTGTGATACGGGGTGTGCACTCCGTCCGTTAACTCAAGTTTTTTGTCCTGTAATTATTATATAATTTATATTCGATTTTTATTATATCATGAAACGTTATAAAATTGTGAAGGGCCTGCAAAATTAGATGTCAGATGCGAAGGACTTGAATTTTTACTGGTTGTAATAACTTACTTTTCTCACATTTATGAAAAGTGTTAATACAGGATTGCTTTTGCGAAGCACAGAAATTGGATTAATTGACACAAAGAATATAAAATGTCACTTCTTCAGTGTATGTTATGGTCGTTTTCGGTGCCAGTGCCGGTACAACCAATGCAGTCTACCCGGGCGGCAGAGATGGCACCGGTTATGGTGTAAATTCAGACATCATCCTGATTCAGAAAAAAAAGAGTAAATAAAACACATGAGGTAAAACTTCTTACAGCAACCTCCTTTGATACATATTACTCCCACATAAATAATGATATTGAATGCCATTGATTGTTATGATCCCCAAGGTTACCTCCTACCTACACATAAGACCTAAATATTCTGAAGCCATGAGTAGCCGTGCCAGATTAAGATTAGCAACAGTCAATAGTTCTATTTGTGTTCCTGATCAAGTAAACACTTCTTTTATTTTGCAGTCAAAAGCGAAAAAACAGTGTGAAAATTTTTAATTTGGAAATAATTCAATTTTCTAAAATTTAATATTAAATTTTAATTTGAGGCTTAATTCAAATTTATTTTTTTTCAAAACAATGAAAGAAAAAATTCCTCCATGAAGCTTCAAGTTATGCAATCATTTAGGAGCTCAGTAGGAATGAGGTATCAAATGAGATTAATAAAACATGGAAAAATATGAGGCGTATCTAAAGATAAATTTTATATCAATCTAGTTTTTTCACCTGTAATTTGTATAACGGAAATTAGAGTAATTTCCGTTAAAAAGTTTCCATCTGCTTTCCTTTGTCAGATAGGCTTCATATTTCTTATTATTAGCGATTAATTAAACAAATATGTCAACATTAACATATATCAAGCAAAGTGCCATACATACTTCTGCCGTGGGTTCTGGATATATATATTTACTACTTGATGTAGACGTGAGCGTAATGTGGACATGTCATGTAACAGACATTTATTTGCACGAACACTTTATTATCAGACGAACAAAACAGAAAGTTCACACAAAATTTAACTTAGAATTAAGATTATTTCAGAAGTTTTTTTTTATTATTTCTTAATTTAGATGTTATACAGTCTGGTATAATTTACTTTCTCCTATTATACTACGGCTTTATCAGTGGCCTATAAGACCGTTAAATACTGGTTGTTTGACTTAAATTCAAACCCAGACGAACAAATGCGATGACTGCATGGTATTTTTCAATGGTTTTCCCCATGTGAAACATGAATATGAGCCATTTTTTCTTTGAAAGTTCTCCATGAATTCATGTCTCTCTCCTTAAAGGCAGATAGTCCTCGTGTGCTTGCTGTATTCAAATAATCTTAACCCTCAAACTACGGCAACTGTCACACTAAATCAAGATAAAAGTTTTCTAATCAAGGTTTTAAAACAATATGCGAGCTTCCCAGTGGCCAAGCGCTAAAACCGCTGAGCTCTGTTAATTCGACATTGGTTCAAATCCTGACGAACGCGCTTGTTCCATGAAAATTTCTTGGCATTTTGTACGTTCAGTGTGAACGCGATCTAGTTCCCCTCAGAAAATCCTCCGTGATAACTTCCGTCATCTATTAAATTCGCAATCCATTAAATACAATTATTGCATTGAATACAATTATAATTCTGTTTCTTAAAGAAATGTGAGGGAAAAATTTATAAACATTAAACCGAGTGCGATTGCGAATATTTTTAAGTAATTAACATTTTGAGCGGGAAAGAATTTTTAATACGCTCAAGGGCAGCTGACAAGTAGACCAAAAAAAACCTTAAATTGGCATAAATCTGTGTCGATTTCTACAATAATCTTTATAAATACGTTTCCAAAACGTTCTGCTAAAATGTGAAAAGTTGTATTGTTCAACATTTGTTAGTTAGATTTGTAATTCTCTTCTTAGCTTTTGGTTTTCATTACCTTCCATTTATCAAAATGGTAATAAAGTCATTAAGCGTGGGGGATCGAAAAAGGAATTTTTAAAAAAATGATTATTTTTACAAAATGACTCAAAATTTCTTGAGCTAGTATAAGTAGTTAAATAACTCAAATAATTAAATATTTGCGAAAATTTTGTTGAGCTCTCTCAATGTTACCAGTATTTCTGTATAGAATTAGAACATAATTAAATATTGATAGTGAGTATCATAGATAATGGAGCATATAGAATGAGCATCACAATATTTTCAAAAGCAGCCACTTTGACAACTGAACAGAATTCTCGGGAATCGCGTATGAATGTCACATACATGTTTCATATTACCAAGAATGTTATACGAATAACGATTATGCGATATCAACAATTTACCGATCTTTCCAAAGTGTTCAAAAATATAATATTTAAGAGTTGGCAAGTTTGTTTAAAAAATTGTATTCAGTTCACTCACGGTGTTTGTCGCTATAATCATAAGCTAGAGATCAATTTTTAACTACTTCTCGATAAGCTATCGAGTTCAAATTTTCTACGCACACTATATATGGATTATAATATAGCGTGGTAAAGTGAGTTTTATAAAATTCAATTTAGAGCTTTTACAATTTAATATTGAAACGATTTTTTGCGCATATTGCATTTAAAGATCAAACTAAAGACCTCAAAAATTAAAAGTTTACATCATTTTACAGAACGTAAATAACCTTTAAAAGTTTCCAGCAAAAAGAAAGTATTATATTATATAGTTTTAAATAACATTAAATTTATACGTATAGTTTATTATAAGTATAAAAAGGTATTATTACAGTATTAAACGTTTACAGTAATAATTTTTCACGGTACATTTAAAATAACAATTTTCCGTAACAAACCGTTAAGGAGCAAGCATAAAAGAAGAAAAACATCCGGGTCAAAACTTTAAAGAGTTGAAGAAATTTTTACACATTTCAGTAATTACAAGTGCACAAAAATTAAGTATAAAAGAATGAAGGCAGGTACGGAACAAAAGTACGTGTGTTTTATCACATAAAATTTCATTTTCTATTAGCGCAATGTCTTTGAGTTCAAGGTTATATATTAAGGCAAATTTATAAATCTAAATTAAAAAATGACAAATTAAATTATTTTTAGGGAAAATATCAAACAAATAAAAAAGGAATTTCATAAATAAATGAAAGTTTACTTTTTCGCATAAGGTAGATATTTCAAGGGCAGTTAGTGTATGCATTTTTCAGAACAGATCTCCTGAGCAATTAATCATGTTAACGTTGCCTTTCTTTTTTCATTAAGCTATTTCATGCTTAATTACAGTATGTTTTAAAATAAATATTAAAACGTTTGAGTCAAAAATAATATAACTTTAAAAAAGTGAGAAACACACGAACAGCAGTGACACAAACAGTGAGAAACACTTAAGTGCAAAAAAGGAAGTTTTCAGTTTATTGATTTCGTATTTTATGTCACTAACTGTACTAAATGGTGAAAAGGAATCATTCGGCACGTTTACAAAAGAACAACACATGCTACAGGAAAATCACATTTCCTAGACTGACGCTATTCATAAAATTTTATATAAGTGGAGAAAGCATGAATGTTAAACACTGAAAATATAAAGGTTTCACTCATTTTCTTCAAATAATATTACAATATCAGATTCGACATTACAACATCGATGCATTCGCTCACAAATTCCGCCATTTGCTGACACACGAATATCTCGCCACATAGCCGGAATAAGAACAAATGTTTTCTGTTTTGGCATTGGTCGGTGAATAAGATTTACAATGCTTTTTTTTTCTCTATAGTTAAACATATTAAGAAAACCTCTAAATTAGCATATGTAATAAATTAATTTTTGCATTGTATAAATATCTATTCACAGCACCTCTATAGTAAAGTAATAAATCAATTTTTATATGAAAAACAAAAATGTCTGTCTAATTGCCTGATTAGTACATAATCGTAAAACTGGGTTATTTTGATAAGTTAGCGCAAAATTAACCACGAAAATTTTGATTTCAGTTTTCTCGACTTTTAAGAAAAAGAGTTTGTAATATGCATAAAAAAGAGCAAAAATTGTAAAAATATAGCCTGAAATAATTCTCTGGTGATTCTGTCTTAATATTAAAAGCTGTGTTTAATATTTTTAACGCAACCATTCCCTTTCTATACAAGTAAGCTCTTTTCCACATATTTTTATGTAAACGTGATAATGTTTTCACTTGAACGATAAACCAGAGATCGTGCCGGTGAATTAGGAGTTTCGACCGCATGATTTAAAAAATACTCCAATAATAATTACGGTAACGCTTCGCATGCTCTTGTTGCAGCTTTCCTGCTCGATAAAAGTACGTTAAGCATCTTACATAGAAAATAATGCGTTATTAATGATTGCAATATCATATGTTTCATACCGCATATGAAAAAATTATATTTAATTTTTAACTCCAAACATATTTCTTAGGAGAAACTATGAAATGTTGAACATTTTCATATACGCACTACGCGTCTTTTGTGTGTGTCTTACATCTTTTCAAATAGTTGTTTTTTTAGCCCAAAGAAGCTTTACCTCAGAAGGGCTGTTAATCTGGAAACGACATATCGCGTTGAATCACTAAAAACGATGTATCACTTTTCAAACTGTTGCCACCAAATATTATTGCCCTGCATAATATTTAAAGAAACTAAATAAGGAAGATTGCATAAATGTACGTATGTTTCTTGCATTGTGAGAAAACAACGTTACATAGAGCCAACAGATTTTGAATAATGTAGTTCTCCACCCGAATATGAGCAGTTGGAAGCCCGAACTTGTTTTCTTGTCAATTTCATATTTTGTTTCATATTTCATATAAAAACATTTTTATATCCATCTTGTGAGACTTTCTATCGGAAATTCTACAGATATCTCTTTTAAAATATGTTTAGTCTAAAGAAACATTATCCAATGTTATGTTGCACGAGTTTTAAGCGCATTTATGAGTTTGTAAGAAAGTCTCCAATCAGTGAAGGGTTTTTTCTATTTTGAGATTATATAGAACAATAGTTTTTTTTAAAGGAAAAGACGTGAAAATGTGCAATGCCCTCGCCAGAACCTAACCTGGACATCTCGAATACGCTCCCAGAGTGCTACCGTTGCAACAGGAAAGCATGCAGAAAGGAGGGAGAGTTTACCTTATATACTCCCCTTTTAAAGGCTGACTGGCAATTAGGAGACCAATGGCATCCTGGTAGAGAAAAATCATTATACACGACATTTAGTTCTGGCGCCACTGTAATCTGTTGGCTAGAGAGTTATCAGGACTTTTTTTAAGGAAGAGACGTAAAAAATGTTCAGTGCCCTCGCCGGCACTCGAACCTAGACTTCACTAATATGAGCCGAGTGTGCTACCGTTACACCACAAAAGCATGCAGACTGAACGGAGAAAACTTAGGATTTTTGATGCAGAAGAGGTGAAAATTGAGCAATACCCTCGCCGGCACTCGAGCCACGGACCTCTCGAAAACGCGCCGAGCTTGCTACTCTTGCACAATGAACGCATGCAGAAAGGACTTATAGGTGTTCATAGGCAGACAGCCCTAGTGCGCCTTTCCCTAATCTCAATAAACCAAGCCAAACACACTATATAATTCTCCAGGAGGTCACGCAAAATTTTACCATTGTAGTTGGTGCTCTTCCAGCTCCAGTCTTTAAATTTGCCGTTACAGTTCCCGTTCCATTAATAAAGCAGAAAGAATCGAGGATAATTATAGATAGATTAATTTCTCTCAATCTGTTGGCTAGAGAGATGTGAAGTGCAGCAAAGAGAGTATCTCGACCGGTGAACTGAAACGAGCTCAATCTCCTACCATTAGCTCTATCAACTGAAACCAAGCCAAGTTGCTAGAGAATTTACACCGTACATAACAACTAATCAGTCACTTCTGTGATGCAGACGATTGGCAGGATTTGTTGTTTTGGATTTCAAATGATCTCAGATAGTATAAAAGTTTGGGAACTGACACAGATATTTATTTAGTGTATCAAAATGAATTCATGAAAATCATAAGTTTGTCTCTGAGACTGCTAGCATTCCACACTAAAATGTCCACAGGAGAATTAATGGAGTTATCAGCCATGCTTGGTTCTGAAGAGTTTAGTGAATTGTTTCGTTTTATGCACGCCTTAAGGCTGAGATGACAAAGTACGGAAAATATTGTTGCTCCCACTAAGTTCTTTAAATCCTCATAAATATTTCTCACTTTCTCAACAGCACTCATGTTTTCGGCAACTTTTGCCGCGACACTAGATTTATTGGTAACGTATCAATCATTGCTTTTTTTCTAGGAGGAGGATCCTGGGATTCTAATTTTAGCCATTACGAGCGGGCCCTATAATTATTAGCATGCTATATCTAGCATTTTATACACTTAGACATTTCATCATTTCACTTCAGTTGTTCACTTGTAAAATGGTCTCCAGAACAGTTCATGTCATTCGGATCATGCATGAAGATGAAGAATACTTGACATCGACAACATTGCACCAGCACAAATCTGCATTTATATGATTCCACAGATACCTTCAAAGAACGCATGCCAGGAAGATTACAGGTGTCTCACGCTTTCTAATTCCTTTCCATGAACAAGGCCCTATTAAACTTATATTTAATATTTATAATTAATCATGAAATATTGTCTTAGCTGGAGTACAAGATAGCTTCCCGTGTATGAACGGTCCTACCATTTTTTATGTTATCTTTAAATAAATAAATGGCTTATATATGAAACGCCTTGAAGTATATGATGTACATTAAGAAATAACCTAAGAACGAACCTTGATGCGAAACAAATTCAAAACACTTTTCACAAAAAGAAGAGTTAAAGAATAAATGAACACTATAACTAGCACTCCTAAATAAAACAAACAGAAATTCTGAAATCATGAATGTATGTCTAATCTTCTAATATCGATAAAGGGATAATCACTGAGAAGGTTTGAGCGCAAATTATAGAGGGCCTCTCGAGTGTTTCAGAAATATCATGCCATACACCTGAAGTGTACAGATTAGGCTTCTACATTTATATAAAATTGTGTAAATCTTTTTGTACACTGGAGGTGGTGGTATTCCCATCAAAAATGAGTTCATGTCATCCAGATGATCGGGTAAGTAAAGAGGAAAAGGAGGAGCCAGGGGCAAATTATAGCCCTAAATTGACCTGTGTATATGGGGAGGATAGACTTTTCTCTTCTGTCCTCTGTGGTCAAAATGAATGACGTTAGTGTTACGTACACTACGTAGTTACGATATTCACTTACTGGAGAATTGATTTTATGCATATACATTCACTTTCTCTTGAAGATTCTATGCACTTATTTAATGTTATACTCTGAAAGTTTTGGCTCTGGGGGTATGAAACACATTACCTGATTCCCGTTATCCGAAATGGCGTCGTATGCCCTCTCGAAAGATAGTGTCATAAGCCATCCGAATAGATATACCATTGGCCATATAACGGTTTCGATACTCTTATACATCCCTCGTGATCTCCGTGTCCCTGATATTCCTGGAATATCCGTAGCAGATTCTGGAAATTCACCTATTTAAAGATGAGTTATCACATATTACGGTCATAAATTCTTTGAAACTTTTCCGGTATGTCTGATGTTTCAAACCCCGCCGTATATCGTTTCTCAAGCAATTTATGAAGAAGTAATATTTGTTGACTTATTTAATATTTAAAGTTAATCATGAAATATCGTCCTACCGCGAGTACAAGACAGCTTCACATGTATAAATGGTTGTACAATTTTTAAGATATCTTTAAATCAATAAATGAATAAATGGCTTATCTATGAAACACCTTGATACACTTTAAGAAAGATCCTAAATGCATACCTTGATGAAAAACAAATTAAAAAGGCCTTTCACTAACAGAAGATTTAAAGAATAAGTGAGCATTATAATGAACATTCCTATGTAAAAACAAACAGAACTAGTGAAATCTTAAGTATAAGTCTAATGTTCTAATATCAATAAAGTGATGATCACTGAGAAGGTACAGAAGTCTTCTCGAGTGTTTCAGAAACAAAATGCTATACACCTGCACTGTACAGATTAGGCTTATACATTGATATGAAATTGTATATGCTTTTTTGTACACTGGAGGTTCTGGTATTACCATCAAACACGAGTTCGAGTCATACAGATTCATGCAGGTAAGTGGTGACAGAAAAGGGGACCCAGCGGTAAATTATATTTCTAAATTTACATCTGCGCATGCTGAAGATAGATTTTTCTCTTCTCTTCGCTGTGGTCAAAATGGAGGACGTTGATGTTAAATACACTACTTAGTTACGATATTCAGTTACTGGAAAATTGATTTTATGCATAAATATTCGACCTCCTCCTGAAGATTCTATACACTCATTCAGTGTTACACTCTGAGTTTTAGCTCTGAAGGTATGAAACATGAGTACGCGATTCCCGTTATCCGACACGGCGTCGTATGCCCTCTCGAAAGATAGTGTCGTAAGCCGTCCGTGATAGATATAGCATTGGCCAGATAACGATTTTGATACTATTATACAAGAATCCTCGTGATCTCCATGTTCCTGATATTCGTGGAGTTCCCGTAGTAGATTGTGCAGCTCACTTGTCTAAAGCATTAACGTCATAATTCCCGTGAAAAGGTTCCGGTGTCTTTGGCGTTCCAAGCGCCACCGAATAACGTTTGTCAAACAATTTATAAGATAATTGTTTTGTTGAATTTCTAACTACGTTGCCTCCTCTACACACAAATCCATTCAAACGAAGCTAATCTGCTACCTTACTGCTTTACTTTCTTCAGATGTGCTCGTTCGCTTCAGTATTCAGACAACATTTTCAGTGTAGTTTTAGGTTGTGCCAAGCGTTGATTTACTCAATTTTCGTTTCTCTTTTACTAAAGAAAAGATTTAATATAATTAATTTCAGTTACATACTCAATGACCCGAGAAGAAATAACAAAATGTATCTGAAATTATTATGTTATTCGCATTTTTGGTTTCTAAGAGAGGAAAAAATTCAGAAAGTTCTAATATATCTTCATATTATCGATTTTTGTAGGTCGAGGCATCTGTTGCACTTACACTCTCATTACGCATGCCGTCTCACGTGAAGATAATGTGATATTTCTCATTTCCTGGGAAAGACAAAAAGAAAGGCTTGACCCTATTTTCGGGTAAAAAATTGTAACACCTTAACGAGTGGAAGCGTCACCAGTGATAACATGATGCTGTTCTCACCCAAGGTCAGTTTGGAATATCGTGAGGGTTCGGATAGGACCATTCTGATCTTACAGTATAATTTTGAGGAACAGAAAAAGATAAGTAAATAGGAGAATCAGGCAAGATTTTAAATCTCGCACATTGTTTTCCACTTATTACTTAAATATAAAATGGGTTATTTAAACTAATATTTAGGTTGTTGCCAGAAGTATTTGCGATCATGTTGCTATTAGAAAGTTGAACGAATAGAGTTAACCCTTTTTTCGATTGAGAGGAAGACGTTCTTTTTCGATTGAGAACTTCTGTTTCTATACAGGGAAGGTGCGAGCGGGATCCGGATAAGTTGGTGCCCCCTTCATTGGGGCTGTGGTCGAACATCGCTAGTTAAAAGACAAATACAGTCTGTTCGGGAGTATAATGTACAGGTTCTGAGAAGGAAGAAAAAATATGCAGATGGAAGAAAAGGAAAAATCTAAAACGACCATTTCTTTACTATTGCTATCACTAAATCGTAGATACTCAGAACTTTCTCTTCTAATGAACTATAGTAGCGTTTTGAAGCATTACACAAAATATCATTACCCTTTTTTACACATCTTACTTCTATTCAAAGGATTCACCAAATTATTTCTTTGCAAAATGTTAGGATATCTTTTTTACTCGTCTTACATTTATACAAAAGATTCAAGAAATTATGACTAGCAAATATAATTCTTATATTTCTTGTTTACACATTTGTCCTTATATTTAGTATATATTTATGTTACACTTCTAAATGTGAATGCCGAATTATACAGGATTCTTTATCGAAAGATCTGCTGACTTTAAATGAAATCTCAAAGGGAGTAGTATTACATTTGATGACATAAAATCCACTTATACCAATGCATGTGCATTTTGACCCCGTTTAGTTACAATACGTGCCCAAAGTATCTCATTTCTGATTATTTTATGTCACCGACATTTACACGAATACACACAGAACATTCTTCTATGTTCGGCACTTGGATTCATTTATATTACTAACAAAAATTCTGTTAACTTACTGCAAACGTATACAAATATATCTTGGATTTATTGTGTACATCCTATCTTAAATCGCCACGCCTACTGTGGCCGTGATTTACTTCATTCGGAAACATCACTCCAGTATTAATATGACTCCACGTTTTATGCAGAGCCTCATAAATACTACTATATTCGAACTTTCCACAGACGTGTATTTCTTAACAAGGTAGAGGAGATCGAATTACTTTTAAATACGAAGACGAATATCCAGACTATAATGAATTATTTTAAATTTTGAATTGCAGACAGATTCGTAAAGGAGAATTCAAAAACGAAATCCATAATACACATGGAATTAACATTCATCTAGGAATCGAAACTATTTCGAGCAGTGAGAAAGAGAATCGAAACCTTTCTCCCTGCCCGGATTATCTTTTTAAAACAGCATCATCATTAGTTTTATGAACCTAAACCCTTTTTGAAATATTCATTCTACCTTAAGCTAAAAGATAAGCATTTCAAATTCACATGATTTTTATTTAATATTAAAATCTTGCAGCCTTTCAAGAATGACCTTATTTTACCATACTTATCAAACAAAACCATGCATAACGGAAAATATTAACTTGAATTCCGAATAATAATTGATCATAGTAGTTAACTTAACCTTTCAATACTTTCATTCTGATTAGAGACATGCATTTCGAATTCACATTACTTTATTCAACAGAGAATGCTTACAGCGCTTTGAGAACAAATGCTATTAGACTTACCATAGACAGCAAATAAAATCGGGCATAAATATTATTCAAAATAGACTATGTTGACATGAATTCATGTCCTGATAAAACATAATCCGCAACTTAAAACATTTTCACATTTTAGTGGGACTTAACGTAAAATGTTCATATTTTCATTGATGCAATTATTTTTATCAAACACTAGAGATATGCAATTCATCCAATATATATAACATTTATTTTATAATGACCATCATACATGATACATGATCAATTTTTCTATAAAAAATAAAGACATCTGTCTATTTGCCATGCTCGGTACATAATCGTAGAGAGCAGGGAGTAATTTTGACAAGTTAGCGCAAGATTAAACACGCAAATTTTGAGTTCATTTTTAAGTTTTCTCAACTTTAAAGAGAAAGCCTTCGTAATAGGCATAAAAGCATGCGACAACCGTAGGCCTTTATTTAAATCGTTTTGCAGATAGCCTGATATTTCTTCTCTGGATGTTGTTTCTTTTTTTAAAAGCTCTGTTTAATATTTTTAAAGCTATAACGCCGTTTCTATTCAACTGTGCTCTTTTCTGCATATTTTTTGTAAATATGATAATGCTTTCACTTGAATGATAAATGACAGATCGCGCTGGTGAAATATAAGCGAAACTTTAGGATCTTCGGGCCGCACGATTTAAAAAAGTACGCCAATAGTAATTACGGTAAGGCTCCACATATTTTGTCGGAGTCTTCCCGTTCGACACAAGTGTCCTAAGCATCTTACATAGAAATTAATGCGTTATTAAATATTGAAATGTAATATGTTTCATAATAAAAAAATATGTTTAGTTTTTAATTCCAAGCATATGTACTAAGAAAATGTATGAATTGTGGAACATTTTAATATAGGCACTGCGCATCTTTTGTGTGAAATTTACATCTTTTTAAATTTTTTTACCCTAAACAAGCTGTAGCCCAAAACTGCTGTTAATCTCGAAACGGCGCATTGCGTTGAATCACTAAAAAAGTTGTATCAGTTTTCAAATTAGTGCCACAAAATATTTTTGTCCGCTATTATATTTAAAAAAATTAAATAGTGAAGATTATATAAATGTATGTATGTTTCTTGTATTGTGAGAAACAACGTTACTTAGAACCAACAGATTCTGAATAACGTAGTCCTCCACGCGAATATGAGCGTTGTAAGCGCGAATTTCTTTTCTTGTCAGTTTCATATTTTCCCATTGTATAAGTGGTCCTACCATTTTTTATGTTATCTTTAAATAAATAAATTTTTTATGTTATCTTTAAATACATAGGAAACGTCTTGAAGTATGTGATGTATATTAAGAAATAACCTAAGAACGTACCTTGATGCGAAACAAATTAAAAACACTTTTCACTAAAAGAAGAGTTAAAGAATAAATAAACACAATAATTAGCATTCCTAAATAAAACAAAGAGAAATACTGAAATCTTAAATGTACGTCTAATCTTCTAATATCGATAAAGGGATAGTCACTGAGGAGATATGAACGCAAATTATATAAGGCATCTCAAGTGTTTCAGAAAAATCATGGCATGCACCTGAAGTGTACAGATTAGGTTTCTACATTTATATAAAATTGTTGAAGTCTTTTTGTACTCTGCAGGTGGTGGTATTCCCATCAAAAATGAGTTCAAATCTTCCAAATGTTCTGGTAAGTAGAGAGGAAAAGGTAGACCCAGCGGCAAATTATATCCCTAAGTTGACATCTGTATATGGTGAGGATGGATTTTTTTCTTCTGTCCTCTGTGGTCGAAATGGATGACGTTGGTGTTAAGTACACTACTTAGTTACGATATTCAGTTACTGGAGAATTGATTTTATGCATATACCTACATTCAACCTTCTCCTGAAAATTCTATGCACTGATTTAATTTTGTACTCTGAAAGGTTTGGCTCTGGGGGTATAAAACACATTTACCTGATTCCCGTTACCCGAAATGGTGTCGTATGCACTTTCGAAAGCTAGTGTCATAAGCCATCCGAATAGATATACCATTAGCCAGATAACTATTTTGATACTCTTATACATGAATCCTCGTGATCTCCATGTTCCTGATATTCCTGGAGTGCCCGTAGTAGATTGTGCAGCTTACTTGTCTAAAGCATTAACTTCATAAATCGCGTGAAAAGGTTCCGGTGTGTTTGGCGTTCCAAGCGTTAATATTCAGACTACATTTTCAGTGTATTTTTAGGTAGTGCCATGCGTTGATTTACTCAATTTTCTTTTCTCTTTTACTAAAGAAAAGATTTAATATAATTAATTTCAGTTATATAATGACATGAGAAGAAATCCAAAAATGTATCTGAAATTAATATGTTATATCCGATAGTATGAAATGGTTAGGTTGCATGTTTGATTTCAAAGCCAGGAAAAAATTCAGAAAGTTCTAATATATCTTCATATTATCCTTTTTTGTAGGTCGAGGTATCTGTTGGGCTAACAGTCTCATTACGCGTGTCATTTCAAGTGACGATAAAGCGATTTTTTTTATTTCCCGGGAAGGACAAAAGAAAAGGCTTTTTTTCGGGTAACAGATTGTAACTCTTTACCGAGTTCAAGCGTCATCCGCCGTATTTTGGTGCCGTTCTCAGCCGAGGAGAGTTTGGAATGTCGTTAAGAGTCAAATGAGACTTTTCCGAGCTTATAATTTCTAGAAATAGGAAAAGATAAGTAAATAGGAGAATCAGGCAAGATTTTAAATCACACATTGTTTTCCATTTATCACTTTAACATTAAATGGATTATCTATTAAACTATTGCTTAGTTTGTTGCAAGAAGGTTTCATGATCATGTTGTACTAACCACTTGTTTATCTTCTAATGTGACACCTGAAGTACGTGAAGAATCCCCACAGCAGAAGGGTAAAAAGAACCTTTTATTAATTCTTTAAATTTCCCAAAGCGTCGGCATGACGCTAACACACTTGGCATCACTCGGGCAGTAACTGAAATAACAAGAGCTAAACTAAAAATTGAAGATAGTAACAAGTAGTAGAATTACTCTACAAGGCTCAGATAATCTGCTTTCTAAAACCGCGCTGAATATTTAACGGCAGCAAGGTAACAGCTGTTACGCCACGTTAAACAGCAATAAATGCAGAACAGAAGCTCACGCTATAAAAATACAACGCTTACCTATCTTCTGTTCCTTCTAGAACTCAATATTTAAAATCTTTCTCCTCAAAGTAGAATATGCGTTACTTCACGCTCGCTACGAAATTTAAATACTCTGGCACTGACAATTAGGGGAATGAAGGCTTATAGTAAAGAAAATAAACTTAAATTTTAACTAGTTAGAAAATAATTATACATCCCTTCAGTTGGCCCTGCCAGAAATTAGCAGACTTTGATAAAGGTCCTCAAAGACCTGGTTCAAACTGTTAAATTTCACATTTAATGGGCCCTGAGGTCCGTTTACATACAATAACTAAATTACAACAGAAATAATTCTTTTTTCTGTTTTTTCTTTCGCTGTACATTCTTCGTCATGCTTGCTGATTAAGGCATTCAGACTTGTCCTTCCAGTCATCTGGGAGGAATAACTATGAATACATGTTTCTATAAAACAATAAATTGCACTTTACTTTCACAATACATTAACCCCTTTATTGAGTTTCTAACCTTCTTATATTTACCGTAGCTTTCTTGAGTTTACAGAACATTGCGGTTTTTACGGGTCAACACTTGCTCATTACACATTAAGCACCTTTAGGCTTTCCACAACGTGTGGTGTAAACGCAAATGCAATGTGTCAAAATAAAAAAGGCTCCACCTAAATAAACATCAACTTATTAGCACCAGCAACCTTCTTAGGCACACCATAAATCCAATTCTAAACTCTCCATGAGCTAGTAAACATAAAAATTAACAATAATGTAGGTGGACAGCCCTACAAAACACATGCATACAAAAATTTCCCCACATTCTGGCTTAAACACATGCAAGCTTTCGCTCAAAAACGCATGATTTGAGTTAGCTAACTTTCCCTTTGAGCAATCTCAAGATTTTTTTTGGAAAACATTAACTTTTAAACACTTTACATTTGAGGTGTTAGCACTAAATACTTATTATATATGCTTTTTGAGATTTAAACCTATATTTGCAGTATTATTTACTTTAATGCAACAGATATTTTCACATTTTACAATCAAAGACTTTTACCAAAATAGAAAATAAAATGAAACTTTTACTTGAATCCTTTTCTGGCCATAATATGTAACGCCACCTGTATAATTGAAAATGCAGCATTATGTTTTATTGCTTGTGATAAAAGTGAATTTTGCCAACTTTTTATCGGATTTGTGCATTCAATCTATTAAGAACCGATACGCACGCAACACTTTTTGCTGTCAGAAGCGGGATTTGAATGCCAATCACAAAAGCGATTGAAGAACAATTAAGACCGCTAGTCACTGCTTTTGTTGCATTCCAAGAAAAGATGGAAGCTGGCTAAGCATCCTTTAAAGAAGAGATTAATTCGGGACAAGACTTCGTTAAAGAAAAGATGGAAGCTGTCCAAGATTCCGTTAAAGAAGAGATGAGAGACTTTCAAGAAAAGACGGCACAAATCCGTAAAGACGAGATGAAAGCTGTTAAAGAAGAAATGAATGTGAATCAAGAGAAAAGCAAAAGAGAAGTCACCTGTATAATAGAAAGCAAATTTGAGGCTGTGGAAGGCAGAATTGACACGGTTGAACACAGACTTTGAGAAACTGAATAAAGGGTTTCTGCCGTTGAAGAACAAATTGATGACAAAGTATCTGCAGTAGGCAAAGAAGTTGATACTTTAAAGATATTCGTAGCGACGGCAGGGAGCAATTCCGATGGTTTTAAATTTGTATCCATGCCTGTTCGTCCTTCTCTGAAACTATCTACATATGATGGGAAGACTTCTTGGCAAGTGTATAAGACGCAATTTTCTGTAGTGGCAGAAGCGAATGGATGGGATTCCCAAGCTAAGGCCTGTCATCTCGCCGCTACACTGAAAGCACACTCTGCGGATATTCTTCAAACTCTTTCAAATATATCCAGTGCATTGGAGCTGTGCTTTGGCGAGAAATGTTTAAAAGACTACAGTAACAGACTTCAGATACAATCTGGTCCGCAGAAGCCTACGGAAACACTCCAGGAACTCGCCACGGATGTTGAAAGGCTGTCCCACTCCACCTTTACGGAGTGCCCGAGAGAAACAAGGGAAATGTTGTCCCTGCAGTGCTTTATCGATGGCATCAGGGAACATACAGAAGGCTCTACGAGTAACGGATCTCAAGGATTTAAAAAGGGCTCCAGTGTACCATCACATGGCATATGTGCCTGATATCACAGATCCTCGCATACTCGGATTGGACTTTCTAAGGAAATACAATTTTTCCTTGAACTTTAAAAACAACGACTTGCATTCTGCCTCTGAGGGCATAGCTCTATTCGGAATTAATGATGAAGGAGTGAAATCTATCCAGGAAACCACAGCTCAAGACGATATATCACAATACCTGCAAAAGCAGAATTTTTAGTTCCTGGATCGATAACTGAAAATAGAAATTTCCGCTACGGCATCATAGAATATCCCATGAGCTGTAACACCCCGAAAGTAGTACTAGTAGCCTCAGCACTCGTCGGCCTATCGTGAATCGTTATCTCGGTGAGAGTTGCCAACGAAACTGAAAAGGCGAGAGTTAATAAGAAAGGTGACGTGGTTGTAGCATATACTCCAGTGACCAGTGTTAAAGAACCATTAACACTCCATAATCCGGGTCTCCAGAGAGCATTTCATCAGACTTATTACAAAATGCGCAATTAAACGGTGAAGAGAGGAATGCTGCCGAACGTGTCATTCAAGATCTTGAAGATGTTTTCTTCCGCGGTTCTTCTGACGTGAGTCGAACCAGTTTGACTTGATAGTTGAATATTGATTGGATTGATGACTTCTTGATAGTTGAATTGATACTGGAGATCACCCACCAATTAAGCAATTCCGAAGACGTCTGCCGATAGCTAAACAGGAGGAGGTAGGAAACCTTCTAAAGTGCATGCAAGAAAACAATGTCAAAGGAATCTTCAGCGAGTCCCTGTGCAACTTTTATCGTCGTGGTGAAGAAGAAAGGCGGTTCAACAAGATTTTGCGTTGACTATCGCCAGTTGAACGAGGTTACGAAGAAAGGCAGCTACCCTCTTCCTAAAATTGACGACATTCTGGACATTCTGGAAGCAAGTGATTTTCGGCTCTTGATCTAAAGAGTTGATATTGGCAAGTAGAGATACATCCTGATGACCGAGAAAACACAGCATTTACTACAGGACAAGAACTTTGGCAGCTCAAGGTGAGGCCGTTTGCACTGTGTAATGCGTCGGCAACATTCGAACGCCTCATGGAGACTGTTTTGAAAGGTCTTTCCTACGAAGCCTGTCTGATATACCTGGATGATATCATCATCGTCGGGAAGAGTTTTGAAGAGCATCTAGAAAAGTTTAGAAAATTTCTTCAGAAATTGAAAGAAGCGAATTGAAAATTGAGTCCCGCTAAATAGCAAATTATTCTGACAGGAAGTTACTTGCCTTGGTCATGTCATCTCTGTCGTAGGTCAGATCCTACAGATCCGGAAAAATTGTCAGCAGTTAAAAACTGAGATGCCCCGAAAACGTTCATCAGCTAAGAAATTTCCTGAGACTTTGCGCTTACTATAGGAGATTTTTAAAGGACTTTTCTTCCGTCGTAAATCAAAGAAAAGTTCTTGTAGACAAAAGATTGTGAGGATGCATTTAACAACTTGAAGAGATTTAACATCTGCTCTAATCCTGACTTATCTACTTATCTTCAGCTCGACAAACCATTTATTCTCGTCACGAATGCGAGCAATGACAGTTACGGTGCTGTTTTGTCCCAAGAAATAAACGGCCAACAACGTGTCGTGGCCTACTGGAGCAAGTGCCTATCAAGATCGGAGAAGAATTACTGTGTCACCACGAAAGAGTTGCTCGCTACAGTTAAAACGTAGAACATTTCTATCATTATCTCTACGACAGAAAATTCCTACTCCGCATAGATCATGCTTCGCTGACTTAAATTTCAAGAATGCTGAAGGCCAAATAGCCAAGTGGATACAGAGACTTCAGGAGCATCACATCACTATCCGTCATAAGAAGGGATCATCACTTGGAAACGCCGATGCCCTGTCTAGAAGATCTTGCTCAGAAAACTGCCGAAACTCTTCCAGGATCGAAACGAAATACGAGCAGCCTAATCCAGTCGCACGGCAAATTACATCCACATCGGATGATCAAGATCCATGCAGTGAAAAAGAAGTCAGGAAACTCCAGCTGGAAGATAGCGACATTAAACCCATAATTGAATTAATGGAGTCTTCAAACAGAAAATCTACCTGGCAGGACATTCCAATCTATAGCACTACAACAAAACAATATTGGGCACTCTAGGACTCACTCTTCATACGAAAAGGCTTAGTGTACCGGAAAATTGAATCGGATGATGGAAAGACATTTCGATAGCAGCTGATACTCCCAAGATCTCGGATCCCGAACTTCCTTAAAGAACTACATAATAACCCTACAGAAGGCCACTTCGGAATAATGAAGACTTTCCAATGAGTTCCAAAGCGCTTCCATTGGAGTAACGTAAAGCGTGACGTTCACAAATGGTGCCGATCTTGCGAAGCCTGTGTGGGTCGGAAAGCACCGAAGAAACCCAGCCGAGGGCTGCAACGTCACAATGTAGGAGGACCTTCTGAAGGTATCGCCTTTGACATCTTGGGCTTCTTCACGACCCGCTGATTGCAATAAATACATCCTCGTTGTCATTGATTACTTCACCAACGGTCCTGAAGCATATCCTATTCCTGATCAAGAGGCTATCGCAGTAGCAGAGGTAATGATACAACACTGGATTTCTAGGTTCGGAGCGCCTCTTCAGTTACATTCCGATCAGGGAAGGAATTCTACCTCAGCTGTAATTAAAGAACTGCGCAAGTTACTCAATTGACAAAACCCAAACTACGCCTTACATCCGCAGTTGAACGGCGTGGTAGGGAAGTTTAATCGAACCATTCTCAATAACCTCTCATTAATGATTTCCAGAAACCAACAGGACTGGGACAAGAATTTACCACTATTTCTACTGGCTTACTGCAGTGCTGTCCACAAGGTTATCGGCTATCTTCCATTTCGGATGTTCTTCGGTCGTGACCATGGTCTGCCTTGTCATCTTTTGTTTGGTCGCCATTTTTCATCGCCTGAAGAATACATTCAAGATCTCCAGGCCCGGTTTGAAGTGCCGTACAGCTTTGCACGTGAGCGAGTCAACTTGGAAGATGAAGACCCGATACGACACGAGATCTACTGGACATCGATTTAACGAAGGAGGCAAAGTGTGGTTGTGGAATTCTACTCGACGGAAAGGACTCTGTACAAAAGTACAGTCACCTTGGGATGGTCCGTACACAGTTCTAAACAAGCTTAACGACGTCGTGGTTCGGATCCGTAACTCATCGAACTCTAAGCCTAAAGTCGTTCATTACGATAGAATAGCTCCTTACTATTGTCATAGTACGTAGTGTGTATAATTGTAAAAATAGTATAAGACCTTGGACCTTTTTGTTTCTAACTTTGTATTTGATTTGTATTTAGTATTTGATAGTGTCTGATTTGTTTTAGGTTACTTATTGCAATTATTGTTTATGTTGCTTGTTGTTGTAATCTAACGTTTATTATTGCATTGATGCCTTAGTTATAAGTTTGTCTTCCTGTCCAAGGATTGTACTTCCCGGGACGTGCAGTCCTTGGGAAGGGGACAGTGTTACAGGTCTTGTATTTAATTTGCTTTTTATAGTAGAATTGTAATTAATTTTTTTTTTATTTTCCAGTGCAATGCAGCGCGTAACGAAATTTAAGTGAAAGCCACGCCGGAAAGTAAAAATACAAGAGCGCGTGCATTTAAAATTTAATAAATAGATGTCTAGTAATTGTGCTTTGTTGCTATCCAGAAAAATGGAGCAAATACCAGAATGATCTCGTGCTTGATTAAAAAGCTTATAAAAACTAGAGGCAAACTTCTCAGCTCAGTTGTTGCTGTTATGGGAACTATAGCTGTTTACTTAGTGCTGTTATTGATTGCAGCGTATTCGCGGTAAGAGCGGATTAGTTTTCTCTGTACTTTGAATTTGTGTTCATATTTTAGTAGTTCAAAATATAACTACTGTGAGATATTTTGATATTGTACGAATATCCCTGAGGAAATATTTCAGCATTTTGTTTTATTTCTAGTAAAAAGAATAAAATTTTATTAACTTTTTATCAACTTGCGCATTAAATCCATTGCTAACGTGTACGCACGCAACAATATTGTACTGCATTGATAAATCGGGATTATATTTTATCTTATTCTGTTACATATCTAGTGGATATCTGAAGTCATAGTTTACTTTATCTGCTCATTTTTCAAGTCACATTTTACTATTTTCTTGTTTTCATTAAAATCTTGAAGGCTGAATAGAGTGCTTCATTCACAGTTTCTTACCTTCTGAATCACTTGGACGTTCGTAACGTTCGTAACTTATTATGAAGAATAATTTTGTGTGCTCTTACCTTGTTATACTCTCCGATTAATTTTCATATCATTTGCTTATTTATGAAATTTTTTTCTAGTCCTTTGATGACATATTGCTAATTTTTGCTTTCCTTATGCATTGCGTAAGTAACAAATATTCAGTTTTTAAAATATTACTTACTTAAAGCTTTGTATTGCATTACGAAACCGGGGCCCTGCTTTAATTTTTATTACATACCATATGAGTATTTAAATATTACGTCATGGTTTTTACTTCCTTGTACGAAGAAAAGGAAATATTGTTTTGATTATTTTTTGATTATTCAGTTTCCTAATTTTGTCAGTAATTGAATTTCGTTAATTTTATTTTATTTTTTCGGTTAAAGTAATTGTTGTAAAGTAATTTCTTTTCAAGACGTAATTGTTAACTTTAAATTTAAGTTTGCTAGTGTTAATCTTTTACCCCTTAAAATGAGGTTTGGTCTTAACTTAATTTCTCTTTCTTTAAAATTTAAATATAGTTATTTGGTTATATTTTATTTGAGTTATTTTTTACTGTTTTATTTGAGGTTGTTTTGGTGAGAACCTTATTTAACTTTATTTAACTTTTAACTTTTAAAGTTTTTCTGTTGGTTACACTATTTGGGTGTGTAAATTTAAGTAGTTTTTGTTAAATGTTTACCCCTCTTTATGGTAAAGTTATGAATCCATATTTTCTGACTCTGGTGGTAATTTCGACTAAGGTGTCGAAGAAAAGTAATTTTTAGAAATGATTACTCGTCCGAATAACTGTGTAATTATTGTCTTTCAACAGTTGCAAAAAAAAAAATTTTGTATTTCATTGAATTGAAACATCAAATGCTTGATTTAATATTCAGTACCTATAATTTATCTAATTGTGATAATTAATTCAGTGTTTTGTGTTAACACTAGTTTTCCGACAAGTTGTTGGAATGGAATAAACATTCCTATTTCCCAGAATTTGACAAAACTATTTCTTCATATCTCTAGTAAACAAAGTACCTTTCTTTGAAGGTGACTTGTTCTTGTCAAACGTTTGGCCATATGGAGTATTTGCATATTCTGCACCCTTGACTCGCAGAGTTCTTTTATATGTAATTGTGTTACGGTGGATTACTTTGCGGGGATGAAACGTTTGGCCGTTCCCCTTATCCCTGTGTTAAATATGCACCCTGCTGAATTTTAGGCTCTTGTTGACGTCGCTTGTCGGCGGAGGGGTGTTTGACCTCTCGGAATAGCCTTGAAGTGTTTCATTTGAATTAGGGAGAGGAAATCCAACTTCTGGAAGCCGCATAATCATTCCCCGCAGTGAATCTAAGAGTCTCCCCTCCAAGGGTTACTGGATGTGGGCGACCGTTTCTTCCTCACTCATCACCAAGGTTCCCACCAAATGAAGAAAAAGCGATTGCGCAGTTTTTCCCAGACAGAGGGAGATAATTTGCACTAATAATTCGTCTCGAGGCATTGAGCTGTCTAGTTAAATCGTCTAGGCAAACAGTTACATGATCCACTGGCTGTTGGACTTGAACAGCTCTGATTGGGTGTCGATCTCTACGAGTTGCTGGCTGGGCTGTCTCGAATTTCATAGCGTGTACTAGAGCGCTTTTGAAGTCATTGAAATCCACCATTCGTAGAGTTTTCTGTATTTCAAGATAGCGGATGCCGCCGATAAAGTACTGCAGGGACATGATTTCTGCCTGGTATTCTGAAAAAGAGAGATGAGACAACCTTTCAACAATAGAGGCAAGTTCCTGGAGAATCTCCGTGGGCTTTTGTTGACCGGAATTTAATTGAAGCCTGTTGTATCTTTTAAACACTTCTCTTGATCAACCGAAATAGCTTTATACCTATACTCTTGAATAATCGAACAAGCAATATGTTGAATAAATTTCTTAGAGTCAAAACGCTTAACCATAATAAACGGCTTACTTTGATTTATTTCATTACTCCAAAGCAAGTAAGAGTTAGCTGCCTATTTTCTTTCTTACTTACTTACCCACAGCTGAGTTGCTATGCCGCCTATTAGATGACTATCAGCATTTCTACTCAATTGGTGGAGCATTCTGTTGTCCCCAGACCCAGCCAAGGATCTCTACGAAATATTGCAATTTGTAAACGTTACTTTGAAAGACGGGTATTTGTGACATGTGGTTATTAAAGAGACCCTGTCAAGACTTTGCTAAATGAGGATTTTAGCAATGTTTTATGCATTGTTATTCTGAGTTTATAGAAAACGTTTATCCTAGAAGTCAGTGGTAACTTGGATATAAGGTGTTATTCAGATGCAATATACAGAACAATGTCAACTGGGTATATTGATGTACATCATATGTGCTGTTCACCTAAACAACATATGTTCTGTTCTCTGAGGAATAAAAATCAGAGTTGAAAATTTATGTCATCAATGTGCGTTTCACTTACACACAGAGCATCGTTTTGTATCTGCTTGGCATTTTGTACCGGTTACTCGTACAAAAGAAGAAGGGAGGAAGAAGAAGATGACTTGAAGATGGTACTAGAAAATATGAAGTTCATTATACCACCACTCAGCAGCTAGATCTGTGCTGAGAGCTTTTTATTTTAATTCTAGACTGTTTTTAGATTTTCGCAGTTCATTGCCAGGTAGTCTATGAGTGTTTTAAGTTCGTTTCGTAGTAGCTTACTCTTTTGGAGATTTTCAGCCATAACCCGGCATCTTAAGCTGTATACGACCGGAAATGTAGGTCTTTGAAAATTTCGTGCTTGAACATGTAGTGATGGATGGCAGCTGTTGAACCGCATTTGAATGAATCTGTGTGGCTCAATCCGAAGCGAAACAGATAGACTGCAAAAGGGCCATGCCCCGTCAAGGAATAGGTCATTGCTCTGCCTGTAGTGGTTAATTCCCTTTAAGGCACAGGGAGGAAGTTAAATGTCCTCCTGCATGTTAGCTGTTGTGTGCACTTAGTTTTCCACAGGGACATAAGGTTCCGTCCCGAAGGGATGCCTTCGTGGAGAACTTCCTAAGGAAAAATGGCATGTATCCGTGGCTATAATTCATGTCGAACTACCAGTGTTCAGCCATTTTACCGCTCAGTCGTTAACGAGCCCGGAAATATTTCAGAAAATTTGTCCTTTGCGTGTCCTTTGCGTTGAAATTTTAAAACTATGTAATATATCAGTTCGTTTGATCAGCAATCGAATCTTTTCCTTACGCTATCTTCCACAAAAGATTACCATTCTTCTAATATATTCCTCTGTTTCCAATTAAACAGGCGAACTTCCTAGGAAGGTATGACATGAAAGTACGGTACAAGAAGTACGACATAATAGTCCTCTAAGTACATATATCGTTCAGATTAAGTAAGGCATACCTACGCACAGGAAGCCTGATATAAAAATATGCAACAACTGTATTTGAAGTTTTGCAGTTTCTTCGAATGAGAATAAAATGCAATCAATATTTTGTTTCTGGGAATCCTTTGCAAAATGAAATAAATCAAAGTTCAGAATGTCAGTAGTTATTAAATAATCGACCTAGGACACTTTGAAGGTAACAAAATGGAAATGTAATCTTTCTAATAAGTAAGCATATAACAGGGATGGCCAAACTTTAAGACAATGAGAGCCGTATGATAGATTTTATGAATGTTCGAGAGCCGCAAGTCTAAATTTATATTGTTTTAAAAACAATGAGATAGGTTTTGAATATAAGGAAACTTTTGAAGTAAATTAATGAATATGTGATTATCATAATTACATATAAATGTGAATAAATGCATCTTATATCTACTATTTTTTGTTCAGAAAAGCAAAGTCCACCAAAAATGAAAATTTGTAACTCTTATACTGGGCAGCTGAGCATTTTTTTCTTCAAGTAGGAAAAAAAATATTATCTTGTGATTTCTTTTATACCTCTCAGTTTATAAGTATTCTTGTTTTATTTTAGTAAAAGTAACATGAATCTGAAGCATATTCATTCATTGGTCTACAATTACATAAAAAATGTTATTTGAGTAAATTACAATTCATTATTTAAAAGAAAATTGAGTGTCTATTTTTAACTCAACAGCAGTCTTTTAGAAAGGATAAATTAAATTTACACGTCAATGGGCACAGCAGAAAAACTGTTATTCGAGAAAGAATATTTATTTAAAAATAAGCTATTAACTTGTTTAGGCTGTAGAGCCATTAGGTTATTTCGGAAGCAGGAGACATGAAAAATTGAGCAACGCCTTCGCCGGGAATCGAACCACGGACCTCTTGGTTATGAGTCGAGCGGTGCAGACCACTACACCACGAAGGCACGAGAAATACCTCACATACTCCCCCTTTTAAAGGGCGACTGGGGTTTGGGGACCCAATCTCCAAATCCTGGTGGTGGAGAATCATCATCCGCCACCGTTTTTTTAGTTTGCCAGTGTAGAGAATTTCTGAAGCAGAAAAGTGAAGAAATGAGCAGCGCCTTCGCCGGGAATCGAACCACGGACCTCTAGGTTAAGCGTCGAGTATGCTGACCACTACACCACGAAGGCATGCGAAGAAGGCGGGAGAAATACCTTATAAGGCTTTTACTTAAAAAGTAATTTTATTTCTCCACGCAATTTATATAAGGACCAACATACTCAGATCATTTGAAGCTTTAGATCCGAACCTAAGAAATAGATAAAACCTTTTCTCATAATTCTTTGGAATAACTACTTTTACTAATGTTCAGTATAGAACAATTCACAAAAAAAAAAAATAAAAAGATTGCACTTTCAGTGGTATTTCAATAATCAGCATCTCTCATGACGGTCGTGACTGATACGGTATTTCAGGGTGTCATCCAACGGAATCTGCCAGAATTTTTTAGTAATCAGTACACTGGTCATCATTGCGAATTCTCGAAACTATCCCTTAAATAGTGTCGATAATTTTGGACACAGATAGCGAAGTACATGCGCATAATTGAAAATTCTAGAAAGCATGCCTTCAATCGTTAAGATAATGCTGGGCATGCATAACCTCTTACTAATAAATCTAGTAGTTCATGCCTGTCTATGTAAACACTGCGTCAAGTACATATTCCATCTGCCTACCAGCCTAACTCTTCAAATTATTTTTTTTAATTCTGAGCTGTTTTTCAAATACATGGCGAATCAAAACTAATGTTACATGAAGAAAACATATCTGTCACTACTATTAGGAACTACTATACTATTGTCACTACCATAAGGAATTTATTTCGCAAATGCAGCTATAACATGAAAGCGTAACTCTTTACATTTCTATGGATATGCACAGATGTTCGATGTGGAGTCCTTTTGTAACACGGCAGACGTCTGTACAATTGTTTAATAAGCTCTTGCCAAATAGGTGTACGGATCCACCGTATTCTAACTGTTGAACCCATAAAGGCGGTCAAATGACTTGCCGTCTGGTCTTGAATTTCTTAGTAAAATAACTCAGAAGAAAGTTTAAAATAAATTATTGTCAGCCTAATAGTTACATAGTACAACTTTCCATTGGGTTACCTGATCAGGGGGCAGAAAATAAATCTCAAATGGAGTTTGTAGGCAGAGTATATTTTAGAAAATAAAAGATCAGACTTTAAAAATAAACTTTTAAGGGAGAAAATTTCACATTATTGCCTGAAATATGTAGTGATTAGGCGGTGGATCATTGTTCAACATTTCATTTGACTACTAAGCTTTCATGAAGTACGAATCAGACGTACATGGTGATCGAAGACCGAAAATTAGAAAGACAAAAATTATCAGCAGTTTAAAAGAACTTTAATGCTGGCATCAGAGCCGAAGGGGTGAAACATTTTAGATATGCCGGGCAGCAAAATGCCCCTAACCTAGTGTGATATTTACCGGTGACTCTAACCTAGTGCAGCAAAATGCCTCTAACCTAGTGCGAGGTAGAAAGAAAGAAGCCCATCAAACAAGAAATCGAAAAATACGAGAAAATATCACAAGCTAAAGAGATTTCACCAATATCAGTGTGCCAATTTTGACAGAAACTTTGGATAAGAGACTTTTGGGTTCTGTTGATACCTCATTGTTTGATGCAACGTTATTGATATGAAGATTTGATGATTAAAGTGAAAGATTTCTATCTGGAATACCTATATTCGATAAAACGGGAATTAAACATTTTGACTAAAATTTAAATCGTTGTCAAACCAGTGATTCTTCCTATGAATCCAAATATTTCAGCACGCACAACCATTGGTGAAATAAATTATGGCTCTCTGCCTAGGATTGCCAAGGAATAGATACAGAGTAATAGATATAACGAAAGATAGAGTTTCATGTGGCAAAGGTGTTCGCTAAGCATATTATTGTGAATAGTTGCGAAATCTGTGAAGCAATTGAATAAAATACCTGACTTGCTTACTGATAGGAAATTAATTTTGAAGGAGTTCCGCAGAAAATTGAGACAAGTCTCCTAACCAAGTAAGACGCTGAAGGTTCACTCCACCAAAAATAAAGTCCTCGTCAAATTTTCCACGGATTAAAAGAGCTGTATATGGATTGCAAAGCGAAACAAATTTCTTCAGCAGTTACTCATGCCATTCAAGGACTGAATAAAAGTAGTACCCTACAACGAATATCAAATCTTCTTGGTGGATCACAACTGTTGTGAACAATAGGATCACACAAGAACGCAAGCAAATACTGCCTGAAGTAAAATTAACTTGAGAGAAAAGATATTAGGGAAAATAATTAAATAAATATATTAGCATTGCGTTTTAGATTAACTTCATAATAGTGTATTCTGATGACCATTATCTTTTCGAAAAGTAACATAACTGGAATAGTAATTACTAGAAATGTAATTATTTGTAATTTTACCTATTTGTTGCTCTGGGGATAAGCCAGCAGTGGACAGCTCGAAACCCACCAAATGTTTACATGCATAATATCAGAAATTAAATCAGCGATTAATAAAGAAACGTGACACTGTAAGATTTCTATTTCAAATCCATTTGTATTAAAATATTAAACTACATTTATTCAAAAAAGTCGCATTTCAGATGGCAAAGGTTAGAACTAGCTCGCGAGACGCAGTTTGGCCATGTGTCTGAAATGTCTTTCAGATACATGTGTGACCATGTATCTGAAAGCTGGAATAATATATATTCCAGCTTTCAGATAATTTACCTGTTCTGAAAACATCTGGATAACTGATATCCACTTATGTAGTTTAATTTTCTTTCAAGTTCTTCATTATAATTTTTTTAATTAAAAATATCATTCCCACTCTTTTTTTTTTCATCTTCTTTATCAGAGAGACGCTGTTTAAGATAATAACTAAATGTAAATAAAGGATATATAATATAATGTAAATAAAGGATTAAGAAAGATTAAATTAGCAATTTTTGTAATTTTCAAAATTTTCCGTTATTTACAGTCTCAGCTGTCCAACTTGAGGTTCTCCGAGTTGCACACTTAGAGGGGAATTCAATTTTTCTAGTAAAAAAGCCATAAAAATGAGTTATTTAAAAACTTGAGGACACGCATAAAATGAATATAAATTAGTAACTTTTTGACGACACAATAATTTAAAAACGTGATGAGAACAAAGTATTTTAAAACTGAAATTCTTAGAATATTAAAATAATAAAATTTCTGACAAATGATTACACAACAAAACAATAAACAATCTTACCAGCACTAAGCAATCTTCAAACGCATTTTTTCTGAGGAGTTGTCAGGACTGAGTGTTCGGTGCATATTCTTGGCGAACATCTTCGTGAAAACTTTAAGTCCTGATCTTAAACAGGGAGCTGAATGCAGCTATGTACTGTGGTAGAAAACTGTGGTTAAGTGGTAGAAGAACTGCACTTCAGAAGGATTTAAAATCCTCTTTTATTAAACCACAATTATATACAGCCACTTCCCAACTCGGGAGGGATACAGAAAATAATGACCGCACTTGGGTCTAAACTGAACAATCAGATAATTTAAACTAAAGCTAATTAGAAATTAAGTATCCTTGCTCACAGAGCTATAAACGCGAGGTTGGCCTCTATGCTAAATGGTGCGTAGCAAGATTTAACTAATACTAATGCACTTAGAATTACTTCAATAAGTAACAGCGTAACAGCGCTAAGGCTTAGAATTTAAATACCAGCTAGTCAGGCGAACGTCAAACAGAGTAGCAGTGGTCTGAGACTAAAAGCTCTCTCACACTGAGAGGTTCCTACCTACCGTTTAAATAGAAACTTGGCTCCACTTCAAATTAGAATAAAGCTGAAACGCGCGCTTATTCTAACGGGAAGTTGAAATAAGAACAGATAGAAAAAGGCAAATTAAAATAAAACTTTGTAAGTTTAACTATAACCTTACAGAGTGTGCTCCATTCAAAGCCCTGGTACCAACGCATTTATCTGATCTCGAAAAAGAAATTCGATCGCAAAAGAACGTCTATTATTTACAGAAAACAAAATATTTTTAAAAGGAAAAATAAATTTATATTGAAAAAAGAATTATTACTGGAGAGAAAAAAAATAAAATTTATATGTAAAAAAATTATTTTATCAAAATATTGAAGAACTGTTATTGGAAAGAATAAGAAATAAATTTATAATGAAAAGAAGAATTCAATTTATATTTAACAAAATATGTTAACAAAATATTCAGGACGTTTCTTAATCCGGAAATGCACTCACTTAAAATGGCAATCTTTTATCGAAATACTTAATTATGAAAGGTTTTATGAGTGTTTGATCTTTGAAAACCTCGTTCCAATCCACAGCATCTTTTAAGTATTCTATAGTGATTCTCCATAATATTTTATATTTAGAAACTAATGCCATATTTAATTTATCCGTGTTCTTTATAATGGAACTATCCCTTAATGCTTGAAATTCTGAAATTTATTCCCAATGCACGTTAGAAGTATTTACAGTAATAAACTTTTCAAATAAAGTATGATATACACTAGTGTGCAAAAATTAAGGACGAGACGGTTTTTTCAATATAACTTTGTACAAAAGCTTTCCAAATCAACACATTTAATACCGTAAGATCCCCAATACGTAAGGACATGAGTAATGTAAGCAACACTTACTAAAAGAGAAATCAGAAGGATAAAAAGAAGCTTTATTGAAAAAGTAGCATGGAGCGCAATGCGACTGAAGGCCGAAACATCCCTGTGATGGGTGTCCAGCAAACATCCGGTCTTTAATAGGGGATATGATCTCCCCTGACTGGTAGGCAAGTTTCACAGCGTCTGCCCATGCTGAGAATGAGGGTGTTAATGAGTTGTTGAGGCATTGCTGCCCATTCGTCGTGCAGCGCCAATCGAAGCTCCGGAATCGTTACTGGTGGTAAGATACGAGCTGCCAAGCGTCTGCCTAGAAAACCCCATACATGCTCGATGGGATTGAGATCCGGAAATCGTGCCGGCCAATCTATACGTTCAATATCCTCAGTCTATAAGAGCTGTTCGGCAGCTACTGGGCGATGATATGGTGCATTGTCGTCCATGAAAAGGAACTGCGGACCCATAGCGCCTCTAAAAAG
>KK114411.1:8279-21176 GCA_000611955.2 Stegodyphus mimosarum
ACAAAAGTTCTGTTTTTAACACAACAAGTTCTGGCGGCAAAAATATAGTTTTACTTCATCAAAATTTAATTCAAAAGATTCTTTACTTTCACTTCATCCAAACTGAATTCAAAAGAAGCTTTAATGATTCTTAAAGAACAGCTTACCGTAACGGAAGAACCGGTCGAGGTCCCATGTGAACTCGGCGTCTAGGGGATTTCATAGCTTCATGAAATATCCAGGTTACTAAATAGTTTATTTAGGTATTGGTGAAGGTACATTAACGACTATTTACACATGAAGAAAAGAGTGAGGATCAAGGAGGTGCATCTTTGTTCTTAAATTATTACGTCTTAATCGGAAAAACATACAGCTCGTCCCGTCTTACATCAGCCATCTCTCTCGCTACCCTGTTCGTGGAGTTGAGTTGTTGTCCTCCTATTCACAGAAATATTAATTTTGTTGAGGTAGTCTTGTATTTTCCTATAATCGTCGGTGTCATGTACTTTGATGACGAAATTTTCGCCCTCCTGTTTGGCTTCGAGTTTGCCTATTTTCAAGTCATCTTTTATGAATTTCCTGTGCTCTTTCCAGGAGAAATGCTGAGTAATAACGAAAGGTGGGATTTTATTGGCAGTTTTTTGTGGTTTTATGAAGGGTTGAGTTTCAGTATCATCTGGTATGGCATCCTGGGTGTTTTCGTCATCTAAATTTTGATTGTTACATAGGGTATTGAAAGGATTTTGAAGTTGAGTGGGGGGGAGTGAATTATCAACACTATCGTTGGAATTTTTTCGGGCACGTTTTCTGGGGAATACGAAATCATTGGCTATTTGTCGTGTTTCCTTAATTTGTGTCTCCTGGTTATGGACACGTTCTGCTACGTGTTTTAAGGTCCAAGTGTAAAATTTGACTTGGAGGTCTTTTAGGTTGTGAACTTTTTCTAAGAACTTTTCATTTTGGTTTAGGTTGTGAATTTCGTCCTGTGATTTATTAGCCTTTAAAAAGGCAATTTCTTGTTGCAAGGCAACGATTTCTGTGGCAATTTGTCCGAAGTCCGATAAATCATAGTCCGTGGGCATATCCATTATTATCTGATAAGCAATCTAGTAAGGAGCGATCAACGAAGTACTGTCACTGTCTAGGATGGCGCAATGCATGAAAGAAACAGAAACATACTTACGTAATAGTCAAGTGGAAACAGCACGATGAGAAATTCAGTCCTGTCTCCTAGAGCTCAGTGGACTGAATGCGATGTGGCATTGCACTGACTGACTGACTGATGATACTATAGCCAGAATACCGCAGTAAAAGTGCAGTTTATCTGGCTCGATGAAATTTATGCCAAAGGCATGTCACATAGATCTGTCCTCACGTGGGCAGTAGAAGGAGGCATAAGGATGGAAAGGATAGGATGAACCAGCAGCGCAAAAGCGGCAGAAATAAATTATCACTTAACAGTAGAGGTGGTAGTCAGTGTAAATGCTCGGAGTCATGTGCAGAGTGTAGATAAAGTGTAGACATCAAGGTTCAAGGATCGGTAATTAAGTGCAAAATTTTTTCTATGAAATATGTACATGAAAACTTTACGTGGGAAAGTTTGAGTCCCTGATAATGTAGGCTGCCAATGGTCGTAAATTCATATCCTCCAACAGGATTTTGTAGTCAAAGACGCTGAGGTTGGTCATATGGTCACAGTTTTGTGCCTTATCATAAAATTTCTTGTTCATACTGTTTATGTAATTATCCAAGTAGTCTATTTTAAGGTCTCTGTGCAACATATTGTTGCTAACATAGAAGTGCGCTTGAGTAATAATTCTTAGTAGCTTGTTTTGAATGATTTGCAGGGTGTTTAGATTGCTTCTTGTGATGGTACTCCATGCAGGTGAAGCGTACGTAATTAATGGTCTTATTGCTGTGATGTAAACTAATCTCTTTTTGCCCAGATCCAGACTGGAGTGCTTGCCTATGATCGGCATAAGATTGTTAACGACAGAGAAAACTTTCTTTTTGATTTCCCTGACATGGTCATCCCATTTTAGTTTTTCGTTGATAACTACTCCCAAGTACTTAGCTTTATTTACTCGGGGAATTTCCTTGGAGAATAGGTACAATTTTCTATTGATTTTTGATTTGATGCTTTTCCTGCGTATGATTAGTAGTTGGGATTTGCTCGCATTTATGGCAATGCGCCATGTAGCGCACCAGCTTTCGACTTCTGGGAGGAACTCCTGTAGCTTTTTAATGGCATGTGAGGCATTTGCAGATTTTACAGCTAAAGCTGTATCGTCCGCGTAACAGCCAAGGAAGTGATTATGATCAATGTGTGCCTTGGGAAAGTCGTGTACGTAGAAAAGATAAAGGATTGGTCCCAAAATCGACCCTTGTGGAATTCCTGCGTTGATGTTCCGTAAGCTTGAGTAGTCCCTTCCAATTACTACCGAGAATTTCCTTCCTGCGATGAATGAAACAATAAGCTTTATGATCTCCCTGTCCATGGGGAGATTTATTAACTTGTAGATTAGCCCCTCATGCCAGACGCGGTCGAAAGCTTTCGCCACGTCTAGCATGAGTAAGGCAATACTTTGCTTTTTATGAAGGGCTTCGCCGCAGAATTCTACCAGCCGGACAAGCTGCTTGGTAGTGGAGAGACTACGCCTAAAGCCGAATTGCTCGGGCGGTAACAGATCAATGTATTTTGTTATTCTATAATATATGACCCTTTCGAAAATTTTTCCGAAACCCGAAAGTAAACTGATTGGCCTATAGCCATCTGGTCGGGTGCTGTCCTTCCCAGGCTTAGGTAGGAGTATGATCTTCGCTGTTTTCCATTTCTCAGGGAAGTAACTTTGTGTTAAACATGCGTTGATGATGCTTGTAAATTTCGATAGGACATTGCTGGGTATATTTTTGATGGCGCTGTTACTGATACCATCTATACCAGGCGCTTTTTTGTTTTTGATTCGTTTAATGATATCTCCAATTTCTGCAGGTGTGGCAGTAGCCATAAATCTATTTGCCGTGGGGGCGTTCAGCCAATCACGAACGAAGTAGCAGGCTTCATATGTAAAGTTGTGATCCCTGGGAGCCATGTTGGGCTGAAATTGTGTTTCAAGATGATCTGCCAAAATCCTAGACTTATCCTCATTGCTGTATGCTACCGAGTCATCTGTATAGATGGGAGTATTACATTTTCTCCTTCGTTTAAGATTTTTCAGGAAGGTCCATAAAGAACCATCCGTCGGGCTTAGATTCCGTGTTTTATCTTCCCATACTTCTCGCTTGTGTTCTTCGATTTTCTTTTTTATAAGTTTTGACATCCTGTTCATGTCTCTTTTAACATGTGGGCTCCAAGTTAAGTGCCACGTTTTCCTTAATTTGTTCCTGTCTTTAATTAGTTCCCTAATTTCTTTCGGCAATATGCCAACTTCATTGTTTCTCTTAACATGTCTCGATGCAGTGTCAATAGCATGTTTAACCGAATTATTGAGTGAGTCAATTGCAATATCTATGTCTTTCCTGGTCTTGAGGGCATTAATAGTAGGCGGGTTGTTTCGTAGAATTTCCATATATTTATTCCAATCCGTTGTACGTATAGTTTCATTAATTATCTCTTTATTAATCCCTAAAAATGCGACCACAGGAATGTGATCGGAATTTAGCTCGTGTTTTACTTCCGTGAAAATTGGAATTGATGTGTTAGTAAGCATGATATCTAATAAATCTGCATTCCTAGGGTTATGTGGCCTGTAAGTATATTCATCTGTAACATATAGTGCAATCGGATAATTATTCAAGTAATCGTATAGAACTTTTCCATTTAAATTTGTTTTCCGACATCCCCATTCAGCATGTTTAGCATTAAGGTCTCCTGCAAGGATGTATTGATTTCCGTTGTCTAGTACATTGGAGAGAATATCTTGTGTGAGCCTGGCTGAGGGAGGATTATATAGTGAACTGAATTGAATCATGTCAAAACTTGGTAGAAGTACCGAAACTGTGACCATTTCGTGACCATTATTACGATCTTGACTGATTAAGCAGGATTGGAGAGAATTCCGCACATAAATTGCAGTCCCCCCACCCCGGTGACTCAAACGATCACACCTATAAGTTCTGTAATTTGGCAAATTAATACTCACGCATGGCGTGGCATGTGTTTCTGTTATGAGGGCTATGTCAATCATATGATGATTTAAAAAATTTTGGAGTTCCATGATTTTATTGTGAATGCCTGACGCATTCCAGAATACTAATTTTATAGGTTCTCCTTTATTCGTGTCTTTACCCATTAAAATCAGTGTTTTGGGTGGGTTTGTCTTTACTTATTGGTAGGTTTTGTCCTGCGTGTTGTGTTAAGAGGAAGCCGGAGCTCTTGATAACCGCTACAAGTTCGGCTAGGTGTGCAAAAACAGTTTTTGCTTCCTTGATAGTGTCTGTGTACAAGCCAGTTGACAGCGTTTGCGCAAATGTCTTATTTTCTATTACCCTACTAGGGTAAATTTTGGGTTTATCTTGTTTCTTCTTGGGGTACATTTCACACCCTCGAAAATTCGAAGTGTGAGATTGGTGGCAGTTTGCACAACGTGGCGGTAAATCGGAGTTTTTGTTAGGGCATTCGAATGATAAGTGCCCTTCACCACACCTAACACATTTGGGAGAATAATTGCATCCTGTTTGTGTGTGATGAAAGCCTTGACACCTATAACATTGTAGAGTGCCGGATCTGCCTTTATAGTTCTCAACTTTAATGCCTAGGTCACAAAGATGTGTCTCATTATGAATATCTTTAGACTTAGGAATTTTTGGTAAAGTAATTAAGAAGAGAGGGAGGTTAATTACTTCCCCTTTCCTTCTGCGTGTCATTTGTTTAACAGAGTTTACTTTATAACCTAAGCTTTCAAGTTCTTCATGAATTTCAGTAGTGTCAGTGTCTCTGAGTAGACCCCTAATAACCACTTTTATATCCTTATCTTCAGGTAATGTAAATGAGTGGTGTTCAGTGGAAGTCTCTTTGAGGTATGTTACAGTCTGTCTATACTGTTCTGGGTTTTTGATAAAAATCTTAATGCCTTTGTGATTTTGATTACTGTTAAATTCAATATTTCTCTGTTTGAGGGCCCTACATATGTTTCTCCATGTTGGGTAATCAACTTTAACAGTGATGGGCGGTATACGAGATTTTTTGACAAACTCGGTTTCAGTGTTCTCATCTGATTTGTGAATATCAGTGTCCATAGAGTTACTCTCATCCTTATTGGATCCATCGTCATTAAGTCCCTCCTCCATGGGCGTAGGGGCGGGCGTGCATGTGCTGTGGGCGGGGCTAGTTTCGTGAATGTTAACTTTGGCTAACTTAGCACTGATTTGTTTTTCTGTGGGTACATCTGTACCTAAAGTGTCATTGTCCAAATTATCACTAAGCACCGCGAACTTATTAGAGGTGGGCACAAAGCTATCTTGTTTTTTGATTTCATGTGTATCACCACAATCATGAATTTTTGCACGTTTTCTTTTTACTTTAGTCATCATTGGGCTATCTTTACTAGCATTGAGGCTATCGTCAGATCTGCATTTTAGGTAAGAGTCATCTAGTTCTGTCTTACGTTTTTTAATGAATCTCTCTAATCTGTCTCTGAGCTGTATTTGTAGTGGCGAGGCAGAGTTATTGTTAATGAGCTCATTAAGTTCAATCACTTTTTCTGACGCAAGCAATAAAAATAGCTGTTCATCACTATCCAGATCCATATCCATCAAGCCTATCCAAAATCCGGCGACCAATCGCAAATCGCAACCTGCGCCCTGGAACGGAGTTTGTACACGATGGTACTATCTCCGCAGTCAGATGAGCAGGTGAAAGTCTGTAAGGCCCCTGACAATCACCTAAAGCGAGAGCTTGGGGGTAACTATACAGACCAACAATCCAGCGCAAGAAGTAAGTCAGTAAATATTAACAGTAAACTGCAGCGCGCGTGCAAGTCCTAACTATAACCAGCAATCAGGCGTATTAACACGAGAGGTGGCGTAATCTGCTAAATATAAGAAAATATTCTTTACTAAGTCCGTAAAATTAATTGTGTAAGCTTCAAGGCTCGTTACAAAATACTTACATGCCAAGAATAGCATTAAAAAATGCTGATGCAAACAGATTCGATAACACGTGCTCACACTCAGTAAGCCACGTGGTAGACAGGGCGTACGTAGTCACGTGGTCAGGAGCTATCAAGAATGACGTCCTTCCTTCACCGCGTCTTCCCCCGGAATGTGGCATTGCAAACTGACTGACTGATGATATTATAGCCAGAATACCGCAGTAAAAGTGCAGTTTATCTGGCTCGATGAAATTTATGCCAAAGGCATGTCACATAGATCTGTCCTCACGTGGGCAGTAGAAGGAGGCATAAGGATGGAAAGGATAGGATGAACCAGCAGCGCAAAAGCGGCAGAAATAAATTATCACTTAACAGTAGAGGTTGTAGTCAGTGTAAATGCTCGGAGTCATGTGCAGAGTGTAGATAAAGTGTAGACATCAAGGTTCAAGGATCGGTAATTAAGTGCAAAATTTTTTCTATGAAATATGTACATGAAAACTTTAGGTGGGAAAGTTTGAGTCCCTGATGTGGCATTGCAGACTGACTGACTGATTAATAATATGGCCGAAATACCACCAAATGAGGTAGTTTATCCGGCTCGATAAGGATTATGCCATAGGCCCATCACTAGAAACTGTCCTCAATTTATCGGAGATAAGGAAGTGAGAAAGAAGGATGCCAGAGGCAACCAAGTAAATGTGGCATTGCCATTCCATTCCATTTACCGCTGTATACTGGTCATAGCCTGTGTGGATTTGCAGGCTTTTTGCCAGTTGTCATCATATACTGGAACCTGAATATAGAGAAGTCATAAAAAATATGTCACAGATTAGATGTAATAAAGGGGAGAGGTGACACTTTGTCACTGTGGTATTTGTCATCGTGGGTGGTGGTACAATTCAGTTATTTACAAATAAAATAACGTTTCGTTTACAATTCCATAATTACTGAAGTTAATTATTTACAATATATACAGATGCACTAAGTCCAGAGAGTGCTGTCTTGTCACATGGTAGACAGGGGCCTCTGCCATTGGTTGAGGCAGTGAAAGTCAGAAAAATAGTATATTTTTTAATCAATCACTGTGCGTTATCTTTAAAAACTATTTTTCTTGAGTGATACAAGTCCTAGGAGGAGTATTCAGAAAGAAATTTCCGTAGAAAGTCAGTAATTGTAGTTTAAATACCATTTTTGCAAATAATGGGCGTGGTTTCACGTGATAGTTCCTCCTTCGTAGAATTATACAGTTCTTGCAGTAAATACAAATAAAACAGAGTATGTAATTACGAATTAAAGTAGAAAAAACATTGAAGATAATCTGTACAACTATTTACAATTGATATCAGTCTTTACAGTAGCGAGAGTTGCACTGTATCGGGAAATTTCAACAGACACCGTGGTCACGTGAGGGGTCACCCTCCCGTGTTGTGGCTCCAATGGAAGCTGCTTAAGTTTCAGAGTTTACGTAGGGTGATTTTCATCATTATTCAGGGTAAACGCAGCAAACGGTCGAAGATATTGATCTTCCGCCAATATAACATAGCGAAGAGTCTGGAAATAATTAAAATGTTCACAATCGAACGCTTTTTGATAGAAATTTTCATTTACCCTATTCAGGTAGTCTTGAATTGTTTCGATTCGTAGATCGCTATGTAGCACGGAGTTTTTGACATAATAAGGAGCATTAGTTGCAATTCTAAGGAACTTATTCTGGACTACTTGGAGTTTTTTAATATCCGTGGGTTTTGCTGCTGCCCAGGCTGGGGAGGCATAGGTGAGAATGGGTCTCACTGCAGTCAGATAGATTAACCGCTTCTTGCGTAGGTCCAGTTTCGAGTATTTTCCAATAATGGGTAATAGGCAGTTTATGACGTTCAGGGCTTGATTTCTGATTTTATTTATATGCGTTGTCCAAGTGAGCTTATTATTAATGATTACTCCTAAGTATTTTGCTTGGTGCACTATCGGGACTATTTCATTAAAAAGCAATAAGTTGCTGCTTGCAGGGCGATTTTTCTTTCTTCTACGGATAAGTAATAGCTGTGATTTGCTCGCGTTGATTTTAATTTTCCATTTGCTGCACCATTCTTCTATGCGTGGTGTGAAGCTTTGTAAAACGCCGATGGCATGATTGAAGTTTGCAGATTTCACTGCGATAGCCGTGTCATCGGCATAGCAGGCTAGTATGGAGTTAGAAGTGCTGATTTTTGGGAAATCAGCCGCATAGAATAGATACATTACAGGACCTAATACGCTGCCTTGTGGAATTCCGCTTCTTATTATTGTTTCTGCTGAGTAGGCGTCATGCACACACACTTGGAAAGTCCTTTTCGTGATGAAAGAGTAAAGGATTTGTAGTAGCTCTTGTTCGAATTTGTAGGTCATTAGTTTGATGATTAATCCCTCATGCCAGACGCGGTCGAAGGCTTTCGCCACATCTAACATGAGGATTGCCACATTTAGCCTGTTATGCAGTGCTGAGCCTGCGAATTCGATGATTCGTACCAGTTGCTTTGTGGTGGAGAGCTTCCTTCTAAATCCGAATTGCTCCGGGGGTAGTGATTTCATGTGATGTTGGATTCTGGCGAGTATAATTCGCTCGTAGATTTTGCTGAGGACCGGTAGCAGACTTATGGGTCTGTATCCATCAGTTTGGGTGTGATTTTTTCCCGGCTTCGGGATCATGACTATTTTTGCTTTTTTCCATGCAGCAGGAAAGTAGCAGTTCGTGAGTGCTGCATTGAAAATGCTGGTGATGTTGCAGATAAAATTAGGTGGTAGCAATTTAATGGATTTGTTGGTGATACCATCAATTCCTGGAGCTTTCCTGGGCTTGAGTTTTTTAATTATTGCCGAAACTTCTGCCGGAGTAGTGAGCGGAATTAAGTTATTAACTTTGGGGGTGTTTAGCCACTCTTTTATTTTTTGAAGGGTTTCTTGCTCAGATTTTACGTCGCATGGAGTGATGTTGGGCGAAAATTGTTCTTCCAAGTGTGCTGCAAAGGAGTTCGCTTTTTCCTGGTTGGTAATTGCAGGGTATCCGTTGTGCATGATGGGTCTATTTGTAGTATAGGAGTTTTTAAAGTTCTTAACGATTTTCCACAAGGAGCCATCCTGAGTGTTAAGACTGGTAATTTTCTCCTCCCAAATTTCATTTTTGAAATTTCTAATTTCCTCCTTTATTTCTTTTCCGAGCCGATTAATAAGTCTTTTGATTTGGGGGTCCCACGTCATATGGTAATTTTTCCTGAGCCTATTGCGTTCTTTCATTTTGTCACGTGTGCTCCGGGGGAGGAGAAACGCATTTTCTTTAACGCTGAGCTGTTCAGTAGCCTCGCTGATTGCCGCTTGAATGGTATGTGTAGTTTCGCTGATTGCGTTATCAATTCCATTTTTATCGGCGAGATTTTCATATGCCAGATTGCTTGTCGCTAGTACATTTTGGAAAAGCGTCCAGTCTACTCTAGTGCGATATTTTTCCGTGATTGCCTTAGTAATGCCTAAATATGCCATTACAGGCATGTGATCGGAGGAGAGTTCATGCTTCACATCTAAGACCATAGGGAGAGTCGTTGTGGAAAGTGCGATATCTAGGATATCAGAGTATTCGATACGATCTGGTCTGTAAGTGAAATCATCTGGCACGTAGATGGAGACTGGGTTGCTCAGGAGAAAATTATGCAGAGTTTTGCCATTCAGGTTAGATTTCCGACAGTTCCAGGCCGTGTTTTTGGCATTCAGGTCTCCGGCTACAATTGTAGGTAAATTTTGCGGTAGCAGGAAATCCAACATTGCAGTTGTCAGTCTATTAGTAGGAGGATTGTAACATGCTGTGAAGTACAATTTGTTGAAGGTAGGTAGCACAACACATACAGTGGCAGTTTCCATATTAAAGTTTCTTGAAACACTAATTAAACATGAAGAGAAGATATTTTTAACATATATACATACACCTCCACCACGATGACTAGTCCTATCACATCTATAGTCTCTATAATTTGCAATTTTAAGTCTGTGACACATTTGTGCGTGCGTCTCTGTGACGAGAGCAATATCCACGTCGTGTTCATGCATAAACTGTTGAAATTCTAGGAATTTTGCACTTAGTCCATTTGCATTCCAAATGCAGAGTTTTATGGGTGTAACACTTGTGGGCCGATTGTCCATTATTTGGATGCCTTTTCGGAGCTATCTTCAGTTGGTTTTTTATCGTGCACAATTTGTTTGAATAAAAGGGGTAGACCTGAGTCTTTTATCAGTGCGACGAAAGTTTTCAGCTCTTGTAAGACTTGCTTTGCTTCCGTTACACTTTCGGGAGCTAGTCCTGAGCTAAGTGCACTTGAATAGGATTTGTTAGTAACAAATCTGTCTGCATATGACTTTTTTTGTTCCACAGGTTTCGGTTTGGGAAACTTAACACATCCTCTGTAATTTGCAGTATGCCCAACTTCGTTGCAGTTTGCACACTTAGGGGGAGTTTCCTTAGGTTTTGTGCAGGTGAAAGATTGGTGGTTTTCACCGCATTTGACACAGCGAGCTGCGTGGTTGCAGTGGTTCTGTGCATGATGGAAACCCTGGCAGCGGAAGCACTGTAGGGGGCCCGCTCGTCCTTTATATCGCTCGACTTCGACTTTCATGCCAAGCATGAATTTTTCGTGGTAAATTTCTCCGCTTTTTTCCTTTTTCTCCAGAGTGACGAGAAATAGAGGCAGTTTGATGACTTCCCCGTCACGTCGTCTTTTTAGCTGATCTACTCGTTCAATTTTGTATCCTCTGTCCGTCAATTCCTCTGCGATTTCAGCACAGGTGACGTAGGATGGGAGATGCCGAATTACCACTTTTAGTAGTTTGGATTCAGGAAGTTCAAAACAGTGGAAGGAAATTTTTTCGTCCTTCAGCACTTTAACCAGTTGCTTGTAGATTGTCGGGTTGTAGGCCTGGATTTTAAAGCCACCCTTTATCTGCTGACCGTGATAATCTTTACATGGGGATAGTTGATATCCGGCCAGTATTCCTTGTAATTTTATAAAATGAAAGTTCAGATCTTTTATAATAATGGGAGGGGTGCGCTTTGATGGCGGGATTTCCTGAGTATTTTCCGGCTGGTCATCAGTAGTTTCCATGATTTCCGTAGCTGGTTGCTCCGGAGTTTCAGTAGGTATCGGGTCGGCAGGTTCCGTCTGGGCAGGTTTTTTCTGCTTCTTTGGGCGTTTCGTGACATCTCCCCTGGGTCCAGAATCGGAATCTGACGAGTCTGCGTCCAAAGCCTGGTATTTTTTTGATGATTCCTCGTCAGATCTAGCTGGGCTGGTTGCTCGTCGTGCGTTCTGTTTACTTCCTTGCGGGAGATTCGCAGGCGGGATGATGGGTTTAGGTAAAGTCGACTTTTGAGTTCTCTCACTGTGAATTTCTCCTTCAACGAAGTTTTTTAATCTTCTGAAGAAACTCAGATCTCGTGCATCTTTTTCAGACAGTGATCCATCTGCTCGTTCAATGATTAGTAATCTCGAGATTAGTAATCTCGGCAGCGATGAATTCGATGATGCGATCCATAGTAGTAGCAGGGTAAAATGCAGCAGTGTATCAGAGTGTGATTATACCGGCCTACTTTTACTGCGGTATAAACTCTGACATGATACAGTAGTAGTCTAATCAACAGGAAAACGATGCTACACGTACGAAGTCAGGAGCTCGAATGAGATGAGAGATGCAAAAAAAAGTGTGGCATTGCACCGGTCCTGGTTTACTTTTATAGGTGCACATGATCTTACAGATATACTGGCGGTAATGTCTTACAAAATGGGGGTGTGCTGAAAAGCGTCCGAACTCTAAATTTGCTTTGATAAAATTTTCCCCTCATTTGTGGAAAGTAAAGATTTGGAATGAAAACCTAGTATACAGCATTACATTCATGAACGCCTGCCAAGCAGAAAACATTCCTTTTTCTTCTCGGTGGCCTCCGTGAAATTCCTATTCTCCGCAAGATGGCGCTGCTCTTCTGCTACACTTTGCGACGTTGACAATGTATCAGAGACAAATATTGTCTTGTTATATGCAAAATATAAAAACTATTAATCTGCAGTAGTCAGAAATTATAATTTCTTTTTAATAAAAATATTTTTTTTAGAAAGTATGCACGAAATTTTAAGTTATCCCTTTTTTTCATACATAAAAGTCAGCTACTTGACTCTCATTTTAATTCCTGCTTGCATCCAGAAATAGAAAATGAAAATGAAAATCGTGTCGTTTTTCTAGGCATCAACTACTGAGAGTTTTGACCTATATCTCAGGTGTGGCCGAAGGCCGCTCGTTTTTTAAATTTTAAACATTGGTAAGGGTGCTATAGCACCACGCCCGTAGGCGAAAATGTCCAGGTGGCAAAGCATGAGGGAAGGTAGAACAATTCAAAATTAGATCATTTAATAAAGTAAAATAAATGCATGTAGTAGGTGCTGGAATAATCCGAATTATCTGCGAGGAGCTTTGTCAGTCGCCAATGCCAATGATTATGTTTTACGGAGTGCCTGTGGTTCAAAACCACGTACCTCCACATCAGAATTACTAAAAGTGAGCAGAAATAGGAAAAAAGCATAATGATTTTCAAGATGCTCAATAGAGGGAGCCACAGGCTCGAGAAAGTTTAGGGATAGCGAGAAAATAAAAAACTTAAATATTCATAATTATTTTTATAAGTTTTTAGGTTTTATACTTTTTATTTGTCAGTCGAAATGAGCATGAGTACGTGAGAGTCAATCTTAGTCACGTGGCCCCTCAGGGGCTCACTTTTGTGAGTACGGGTGTGGCAATCCCGAGGAACCCTAGCCCT
>KK114412.1:19269-90569 GCA_000611955.2 Stegodyphus mimosarum
ATATATATATATATATATACGTTGTTTGCATTTATCTCCAATAAAATTGTTGTTTTGTGGAGGAAAATACTTAGGAAAATTATACTTTGGTTAGGCATAACTTATAACAAAAGAATGAAATCGTTAAAAGGTTTGGTAATTTTGAAGTACAAAACCTGTAACCAAAGAAATCATTACCTCAATCATCCGTATCCAAATTAACTCCGTTTTTGACTGCACATAACAATTGTAAAAGATATTTAAAGCGACTTGGACTTCCCTCGGCGAGGAAGATGTTAAGCATATTCTTTTTGAGTGCATTCATCATGTCCAACAGATAGAGGAAAATACTTCAGGCAACTTTGAAGCACCTGTTTGTATACTGGCCACCAATTTTTTCTGAAGTTTTTCAGACTAGAGAGACTACTTTTGCTTTTTGAAATTTCATTCTTAATTTTTAGATTTTTTTATTGAGTTATTTTAATTTATTTTTCTTTTACTTATGTTCGTTCTTTATTTTAATTTATTTATTGTTTTTTAATAACTTTTTTCCATTTGCAGTGCTATTGTACATTTGTTTATTTTGTAGCGATGTAACTCACTTGTGTATATAATTTACTTGTGTTATACTTTGTGGAATACGAGGAATTAAAATTAACAGTTAAGAAAGATATCTGGCAACAATAGCAACTGTTCAAAATAGGTCTGTTTTGTAAATTGGAATGCATTTATTAAATAGTTGCAGTACTTATTTCTTAATGAATGTACTGGAATTTTCATTTTCCTGTTCTACAGAGGCTGTTCGCACACTCTTTAGACGATGTATATTGTATTCACAAAACTAAATTACATAAAATTCTTGTGTTTTAAATGTTCTATTTGACATCCCTTATTCTGAACAAATCTTTCGACACCGCAATTTCCAGGATAATAATGCCTTTTGAAGTGTCAGAAGAGGTATTCTATCCCATTCCTCCCGAACAGCTTTCCAGAGTCCTGTTAGGGTTTTGGGACAATGTTTGGATAATGCAGTTTTTAAAAGTCCGAAAGCACAAAAATCCATAGGTGACACATCGGGAGATTTAGTAGGGATATCAGTGAAGAGTATGGCCTTGATACCAGTTTTTTGTTCCATTCCTTTTAGGAAATTTACAGTGGATTTTGATGTGTGACTGCTAGCTTTGTCCTGATGGAGTCTCACAGATTGATGGCACTGTGGATAACGCGATAGTATTTCATTCAGAAAAATTGGCGATAAAATATGTTCCTGATAGTATTTGGAGTTAACCTTGACATTTTTGCACTCTCTTTATTTTTAACTTGCCATTATAAGAAAAACCAGCAACAATCATGAATCCCTTAGAAAAACTTTCTTTCGATTCTTTAAACCATGCACTTAAATTTTTTTCTCCCCTTTTATGATAATAAATGGCTCCTTTTTTGTTACAATCATTTAAATACACCCATGCTTCATCTATTGTGACAATTGTTTTCCATTTTTCTCTGGATAAGTGTTTCTCATATAGAATTCTGCAGCGTGTCCTGCGTTGAGCGATATGCTTTGGAAGAAGACGATGCACATTGCGTTTTTTCTCTTTCTTGAGATTTAAATCAGCGTTTATCATTTTATGTACAGTGGACACCGAGCATTTTAATGATTTTGCAACTGTCCTTTGACTAGAGGAATGTTCTTTTAACATTAAACAACGTACCTTTGCAATAGTCGATGTCCGTTTCTTCCTTGGATACTTGTTTGGAACTTTTGTCGCACTTGAGGCTCCAATTTGACGTTTCTTTCCTTTCTTGTTGATGATATTACCTATCGACGCTTTAGATATCACAAAACCATGACTCTCACATCGTTTTTGGATAACGGAGTATGCATATTTCTCTTCGGAAAGAACGTAAATGTAGCCTTCGAACCACTGCTTTGTTAAATTCGCCATTTTGAATAAAAACAAAACTTTCAAGCCAAAGACGATAATTTTGACTTTTAAAAACATAGTACAATTGCAATTACTTCTTTGGCAGGAAACGATGTTTTATTACCGCTTACCAAAATCGCCTAAAAAATGTGCGAACAGCCCTCTGTAATTGCCCACGCCATCTATCAAATAATGAAATCACACAAATTTCAAGGATGATGACATTCTTTGAATCCGCACTGTTATTTCTTCGTTTCTATCGGTAGCAAGCGTTTAAAACTTTTCATGGTTAGTCTGAACATTTATTTACTCAATAATTTTAAATCAAAGAAAATACATTTATGTGCTATGAGTTGATATGTGTTCTGTAATATGATGTATAAAGTGAATAATAAACATATAGACAAGAACACTTCCTCAATTAATTGTTTCGTCTGGGACTATTTAAATTAGAAGCGAGTAGTATCGACATAAATATAGGGCGATTTCTTTAGAAGTCACCTATTTCATTGGGCTCTCCATTTTGTTAAAATGAATTCGATTTTAATGCGGTTTGAGGCAAAAGATTCAGGAAGGATGAAAATTTAGTGGTGAGTCCCGTTTTTAGATGTGCAACGCGGAACACTTGGAAGCAGTGTTCGAAAGAACCTTATATAAGCTTTCAGCACGGAACTATAGCATCTATTCTTATAAATTAAATTGAAAGGTAAACTCTGGAAGAATATCAGGAATGATTGGAATGAGTTCAGTCACAGGCTGTGGCTAATTTCAGACTGAAGAAGCACGACTGCTTAGCCGAACCTCTCAGCAGAACAGTCATATTGACTAATAACCAATGCCCTTTTTGTAAATCAGACATTATGAATAAGTAGCACTTGCTCGTCACTCCGGACCTTGACCATAAGTTGCAACATATCGCTGATGTTCTCCTGCTATACTGGCCAAAGATCTTATGGTCTGAACACGACGTTGCTTCTCCTCTAATCACTGAATATTTTAATTGCGTAATTTTTATATATTAATTTATTGCTATTGTAAGGACTTGAATTTTTTAGTGCCAAATTTTTTAGTGTCAAGCGTTTTTAATATTTTGTTGATGTCAATTTTGAATTTAATGTCCTGTTTTTTTTAGCGAGGCACCTTATGTAAATGGATTGATTTCAAATAAAGCCATAAGAAACAACAACAATTTTCAAATCCGCCAGATAACATTTTGTTAAGTTGATTTTTAAGACAGAGCGATATCTATATGATTATATACAACAGTTGCTCTGAGATATGTATAGTCTCTTGCATAGAGACGTTTCTTAAAACTTCTGTGTAATTAATGGAAAATTTTAGAAGAATTTAACGATAAATTATAAATAAGCTGATATTTAGACATGACTCTACAATTTGACTTTTCATTTCGTTATATTTTTCTTTGTAGCAAGTCAATATATATGTGCCTACTATCGAGCTTGTTCTTAAGCATCACATGTATCATATCTAATATATATATTGCTAACCTAGAAAATGATCGATTGAAAATTTGAAGTATGATTTCCATTAAATGCAGAGCGTTTTTTACCATTACAAAATCGAAAACCTTAATTCGAAATTCAGATAAATGTTACTTTCACATCTGTTCCACATATAAATGTTCTTTTAATGTGAAGAGTAAAACTCAGAAATTTAAGTTCGAGTTAAGCCGCAGGAGAATCGTACTTTATGTAAAAGGATATTTTAAAAACATTACACAAATTTCATATTCGTATTTGAGTGCTTTCTTAGAAAACCGATATTCAGCATAACCGGAAATCAATCCGTGTGTTTTATTCAATAACATATGTGTTCCTGTGCATAATTCCTTCCCATGTGTGCATAATTTCATATGTTTTTGCTAGATGCGTGCTGGATTGGGATATTTTAAGTATAGAACACTGAAATTTCAAAATTTATTTATGAATTTTTACATCATATTTGTAGCTGCTCTTGAAATTCCAGTTACAGTTGGTTATTATGATGTATGAATTAAATGAAAATTTTAAATCAGTAGAGCCATAATGAATTAAGTGCATCTCTCACGACAGTATGGAAGTGATAACACGTTTCAGAGAAGCGGAGAAAGAAGTATTCATGTTGATTAAAAAATTTTGTGAATGAAGTAAGAAACATAAGATAGTGTTCACATGTCCGCTTATTCATTATCCGCGATTGACAATGACAAAGAGAAATGGCCAAAAGTTTTGTTTGCTGTAAAATTCGAAATCAAGTGAAGTAAAAACAGTTCATAACATGATCGAAATATTAGTAATTCATACACTATAGATACGGTCTTCCCAAGCATATGCATGTTCCCAATTATATGCCGAGGCATATGAATGAGGATTTTCACAGCGGAATCTTTTCATTCATTCTCAGATTATAGGAATTTCTTCAACTCTGTGTTCGTACTCTTATTTATAGTTATAAATATACTGCAAGCTACGGATTCCTGAATATCTCTTTAAAAAGTAATTTCAGAAAAGAAAGAAATTAATTCTCTGCTGTAGTTAATGAGACTACACAGCAAATGTAACAGCTGTAAATTGTAGAGTTATTGCTCTTTTTAAAGGCAGGACAGATGAAAAATGTGCAATACCCTCACCGGAACCCTGGACCTTTCGACTATGCGTCGAATACATTTCCAGTTTCACCATGGAAGAAAATACCTTATCAGGTGTAAATGGTCCTCACCTTAGACATGTTCGTAACATAAATTTATCTAAGAGAATAATGGTATAATAACATTACAAAATCAAAACTGTGAGCATTTTATTCACGCGATTTCAGGTATACTATAAAACCAACTTAACAGCTTAAAATTGCGTTTAGATAATTCATTTCTAATTAATTGAAATCTTTTGTTACAGATAATTTATTGATTAAAAAATTAGGAAATACTAAAACATTTCTCTGGTAATACATGACGCAGATACTTAAAAATAATGTTTCTTTACAAAATAAAAATGGGAACAGCAATGAATCATAATAGTGATTTCATACGAAATATCCAAATAGTGCATTTAAATACAGCTCGTTTCTAACTCATTATTTAAAATTATTAGAAACAATATATTCGGAAAATATCATAAGCTATAAAGCTGTCTGTCATATAGAAATCCAACTTAAAAAAATATATATTTCATGTACCTTAACCTGTTCCACACTACTTTAATGTCAACTTTTGAAAACGTAAAGACAGTTAGAGGCCTTACAATCCAGCCTTTCTTTCTCAAATGCAGTAAATGCAAACTCAGGAGAGAGTTTAAAATAAACCTGTTTATTAATTAATCAGCCTGACGGTAATACAAAACTAAAAAGTACTACAGAACACGCCGTCCGCAGCTTTCTGGAAATTCAGAATACATGTTCAGGTCAAATTAAAATATTATGTACAAAGAAACATGCGCCTACTAAGATTTTTTTCGGTCGACGAAATTTCAGGAAGCAATGCCGGCTAGAGAAGCTAAAGCCTATAAAGCGTTTTAGTGGCAGGGAGTGGATTTAATAGAATATTCGGTTATTGACAGTTTCCGAAGTCTTTCTTTTGAACCTCTCGAATACACATCGAGTGTGCTACCGTTACTTCACGAAGACATGCGGAAAGGAGGGAGAAAATACCTTATAAGTTGTAGTAACAGTAAGCTTACATTTTCCTTCGCATTGCTTTAGGGCACAGGGAGGACCCCAAAACTATGAGAAGGAAAATATAACAGTAGTGACGCTACAAACGCTTGGAAATTACTAGTGTGCTGTCAGTGGCAGATCGGAAAATGGAAGAGTCTTATTTTCCCCATCATTTGAAAAAGTACGATATATTTTACAGTACCAGAATTGCCTCTCCATCCCTCTTTACAGATTAGGTTAAAATGTCAAAATCGCTTCAACAAGTAGGAGAGAATGTATATTGTAGTGTACAGTACATTTTATATTATTTTATGTAATAGTACAATATGTATAATATTGGAATGCTTAGACTACTTTATTATTAAACATTAATTATTGATAACGTCGAATTTTTATAATTTATGACCTTAATTGTATATGTTATATGGAAGACCTGTTTTATGCAGCATTCGTTGTTATTCACGGTTGGAAGCAATCGCGTTAATTCTCGGAATCTATTACCTACGGATATGGGATCATTACTATATGTAACATTATCGTAGCTTCTGCTCGAAAATGATGAACTGGTAGACCAAACGGGGTCTCGAACGGGATTTTTTAGCCTCGCAATGGGATTTTACGTCTTACACTACAAATGCATTGTCTCACTTTTCATTCGAGTCTGTTGCCATTCAGCAAAATGTAAGATCTTTCATCCGCCTCTAGTGGATTAACAAACTAAGCTATCTGAAAGCAATAGATGCAGTTCTTAAGAATATTTCTTTCTTGATTTTAAATCGGATTGGTTTAAATAATAAAAATGCATTTAATTTATGATCAATCTAGTTATTGACACTGAATAAAGGTATATATTTTTTATTATTTATTTCACATTTTGTAAAACTTTAATGAACTTTTGATTAACAAAGTCAACAATTTGAAAGCAAGCAGTGGCAACACTGTGTGGAATAAAACATTTTTATCTCCAGTGCGCAAGACTACCTATCGAAAATTCTAAAGATATGCCGTTTTTAAACATTTTGTAATTTTCTTGTTGAATTGAATTGTATATGGCATAAGTGCGAAGAACGTGATATTTACTATGTAAAGTTAACACGCGAAACGTTAATAATAAAAAGACAAAAAAAGTTTTGTAAGCCAGTTTGCTAAGAAAACTGAACACTGATATGATGAAATGAGGGAAGATTGAATATATAAATAAAAATGTATGCCAGCACTTAATATTGCAAAGGGAATTCTAAACATATGATGCTCTGCTGCTTTTAAAAATTTTGTGATTTTGTTGATAAACCGTTTTTAAACGTCTTGTTATTTTGCTGTTGAATTGAAATGTATCTGGCGTAAATGCTAGGTACGGGATATTTATTGTATAAAGTTAACACAAAATGTTAATAATAAAAAGACAAAAAAGTTTTTTAAGCCATCTTACTAGGTATGATGATGAACTGAGAAAAGACTGAAGAAAATGAAATAAAAAAAATGTATGTCGGCACTTAACACTGCATCGGGAATTTGAAACATATTTTGCGATTGAAAATTTTGTGATTTTGTAGTTTAAGTGTGAAGTGTGGTGTGCGAAGAAAACTATGTTCAATAATAAAGGCAGAAAGGGAAAAAAATGGTTAGGAGGGAATGCAAGGACAGACTTTTAAAGTGCAAGATCAGCGAGAGCATAGAGAGCCTTAGCAAACCCTTTTGAACGACCGTTAAAACCTGAAACCTTTCAGATATCTTTAAGATTTTCTTTTCCGTTTTTACTAAATTATCATTTGTTAACTTATTTTATAGTTCCAATGAATTAGCTTTAATGTATTGCTATTTCATTTATTCATTTAAAGTTTACTTCTGAAATAAATGTGAAAGATAAGTCAAATATAAAACTACTAGTGCTACTGAAATAGTAAACGAATGACTGCTTTTCGCAGATTAGAAATTTTCCTTCCTGTTTCATCATAAAAATTTGTTGTTTATGGAATATTTATCATATCTGTAGCATAAAAGGTGACTGCGTAGTGTTTCAAATAAAGATTTTAAACAAATGGTTGGATATTAATACGGAATCCATAATTTAGCTATCTCATCACTGAGAGCCTTGCTTAGCACTACAAATAGCACATGGTATTACACTTGCAAGGAGAGAGAAACTACGGCCAAGCCTTACGCGGGAGTTGAACCTAGAGTCTTGGTTTCATATTAGAGAGCAATCTTCGCTAACCGTTATATCGTCCAAGGTGACATTTTGTGTTTCTAGAACGAGTATTCGTAAATTCATAGCTACAGATTTAAAATTTGATCAAATAAAACAGACTTTTACATTTAATTTTAGTGAAATGGCATCTTTATGTAAAAATGTTTGAAATACAGATTTTGACACAAGCAAATGAAAATCGGTTCTCAAGCAGACAAATGCTTTATATAGCTACGGATATAATAGCCAGAAAAATTTCCGTAGCCGAATTATGTATATATGTAATTTTAAAAAATACGGTTAAAAAGGCAATAAAAAGTTTTTCTTTCATTTGTCTGTCGATATCCATATGTTAAGCGCCTCTGCTTATGCAAATATCTGATGAACAGACGAGGAAAACCGACGGCTTCACTTAAAGTTCAATTAACAGTTATGTAGAAGATATATACGGCATTTGTTCTCTAGCTATTGGTAGGATTATTATTAGTAGTGATCGGCATTATTATTATTAAAAAGAGGAAAGAAAAGGGCATTATGTTTATTTAGATTTGTGAAATTTCTAAAAAGCTTTTACCATATCATTTTTTCAGATTTTAAAGCCAAAACCATAATTTCTCTGAAAAATTAAAAACGTATTTTGTTTCGGTCAATATAATGAATGAAATTAGAAAACTTCAGAACTAATTTGGAAATTAAAGGCAAGAGTTTTATTAAAGAAAGATTAAAAAACGCTGAAATGAAACAATATTTTGGAAATATTTACCTTTCGAGAAACTGAGTTGCTTAAATAAATTTAACAGTATTATTTTCTTTTTAAGTGACAGAAATTTAAAGTCTTCAAGCTAGAAGTCATGAAAAGAATCTGCTGCATGTATTTTTTTAATAATTCTTCTAGCACCGCTTAGTGGCCTAATGCCGTTATTCGTGTAGTGAATACATTCGAGCATCAACTGAAAGAAGGAATAACATTAGAGACAGTCAGTGTTATTGTCGTTCACTTCATTGTTCCGTTTCTTACATGAAAAGGTCATTACTGCCTTTCCCATCAGATTCTTGTGAAAGAAGATGGTTGCTATTGGATCTGAATACAAAAATCCTTTTTTTCTACATGTTATTTTCTTTCCTAGCTTCTGTCTGCAAGTCGTACCTTTTTTCTTTTCGGAAGATCGGTGAAAGACATATACTCTCAGCTGAGTTGATTGCGAGAATTCCAGGAGAGAAGTGCATAAGGATCTAGAATCAGGTTAATTTATTATGCAATGGAAAGAAAGTATAATTAATTGGAAAAGGGAGATCAAATAGCAGCGAAATCAGAAACCAGTGTCGAAAGATTTGCTACTCTTGCAAGTATGCATTTGTTGAAATTTCAATTTTGAAACGTGAGAACTAAAAACAAATACAAGTTTTTGAAAATAAATATGCAAAACAAGTCCCATTTCGTGGATAAGATTACTTTCATTTAAACTCAACATAATTTCTTTCTTCACGTAAAAACTGTGTTGTTAATTCCATCTGTAATGATTTATTGCGAAAGCCTGCATATTTAAACGAAAAAAAGCTCCGAAAACTGTTAAAAGTGGCACCTAAATACATGAACAATTAATTTAAATCTACTGTAAATATCTTAATAGTTGGATTAAAATGATTGATTTAATGAATGCGAAAATGGCATTTAGTACGAAAATAGAAAACGAAATTATGGAAATGGTAATAAAGTAATTTAATAATATATATAAATAAACTGTAATCAAAGATTTCTTGCAAAAGTTGATTTGTTTGCATATTGTTGAAAATTTTGTCCGGATAGCGTAAGAGAAACTGAAATTTGATTTATAATTATACATTATTCCTGTTATATATTACTAATATTACATTTCTTTTGAAATTTTCCCGCGATTAATCGTAGGAAGCCTTCCGGACGAAATAAAGTTTTATTACCAAAAGGGATTTTTCGCGTCATCTGGCGTAACAGAGTATAATGTTTAAATTGTTTTGGTAGCAAAAACTGGTAACAAACGTTAAGCAATTTATCGCTATCTAAGGATAGAACTAGGGAATCTTAAGAAAGTTTAAACAACTTTTTATCAAGTCAGAACTTTAACAAAAGAGTACAACTTGTGCTTAAGAAACTGTAGCAGTACTTATTACGATATAATTTAAAATCGGAGGAAGCTCAAATTGAAGACACACAAATTATTTAACGCGAAGATGACTCTCAAACCTAACCTAGTTATTCAATATCGGCAATTATAATGCAAGGTCGTAGACTACAATCTTATCTGAGCTAGCAGTAACTTAATAACGTGGCCTCGAGAGGCAGAACAGGCTCTCTGTTACAATCCCGAAAGCCTTCTTTTAAATGTTATCTCTTTCCATCTCATTTATATTCTGGTAGGGAAACGGAAAAGAGAAGTGACGATAAAGATCCCTAGCACAAAGTAACTGCTTATGCAAAATGACAGTAACAACCATGCAAGAAGTATACTAGAAATAACTTATTATGTATATAGAGAAAATGACTCTTTATAGGAAAATTCACTGCATAAATTTTTTCCCCGTCTTTAAGGTATTCAAATTAGGTACTTCTTTAAGGCATTCTTTATATGATTTGATAACTTTCTGAGTTGGAAAATTTTACCTGTTTCAAATTGGTTTGGTTTGGTTATTTGAATACGGCAGAGCAGTCAAGGGCAATCGGCCTAAGAGGAGGGATAGTTACCTTCATGGAAGGCGTTCTAAGGAAAACTAAGCTCGAATACACGTTACACATGGGGAAAAACTACGAAACCATGCAGCCAGCCCATTCGCCAGGATTTGAACCTCGGGCAGACTATCATTGTTTAGCTTCTTAACCTCTCGGTTGCTGGTGGGCCTTGTTTCAGTAGGAATAAAGTTTAAATGATTATAAACATTTTCTGTGATTTTCATTGATTCTAACAGGGGGACATGGATTTTTTCTATCATCGTTATTTTATTGTTATATTAGTGCCTTCCCACGGCAGCAATGTTATATTAGTGCCTTAGAAGAAACACCAAATGCGAGCTAGAGCTTTTAGTGAGTAGCACATTAAGATAAATAAGTTAAGTGCATTGGGATTAATGATTTAAATAACTGAACAACCTAATGAATACTGGTGTTGGTGTCATGTGTAGTTTACCAGTAAATAAAATAAAACATCATACTAAATTTATAAATGAAACGGACTTTTATTTTATTATTAAAATTAATTGAAACTATTGGCATTTAGAATTTAAGGCTCCCGGGAGTAAAAAAAAAAGAAATATTGAACATTTCAACATTTTTTAGCATATTAATATTAGACTTTAGTAGGATTGCATCTTAACATTTTAAATTTATATTACATCAATTGACCAACTCTCATAGCACTTTCGAAACCTTATCAAATATTTCAACACTTGACATACTAAATTATTGCGAAAACTTCCTACTGCACTATTGCTATAATTTCTAGATATTTAATTTAACATTAGTACATATTCTTCTATGAAAACATTATTGAAATTTCACTAATTGCACAAAACCTCCTAATTCAACGAAAAAAAAACTTAACTGTCGTCTTCTATCTAAGATTCCGGAAGCAGAAGTTCAGGAATAGAAAAGAAGGTTCAGGTGGAAATAGGCGACAAACCAAGGCCTTGAGTCTAGTAGCAGGCAATCAAGCACATCATTAATCCAGAGGTAAGCTTGTTCCAGAACACCAAGGAACGGGAACCGGAGTCAGGAGGCTGGGAAGATGACTCGGATGACAAACCTCATGTCCTTCAAGGCAGGTGAAAGGCCGTTCCTAATTCAGATGACGACGGAACAGATGGCCTGCCAAAAGTAGGTCATAACGAAGATATGGAGTGAAGCTCCCAGGCTTGAAAATAGTCTTTTTCTTTTCTTTCTTTTTCTTGCAGTTATTTTCCCATTTAGAGTCAAAGAAATTGCATATTTAGCGTCTGTAGAACGTATACGTAGACATTAACTATTTATCATGTAGAGCCCGAAAAATTAAAGAGCATTGTTAAGCGGTGGCCTGAAGGAGCAAGAAATGGCCCTTCATCCTACGTAGATTCAGCACATCAAAACCGGAGGAAAAGCGCGTTTGAGAGAGCGAAAATCGCGTGCACCGGCTTTTTGTTACAAATTTCTACCAACGGCGCCAAAACTCAGTCAAAAGAGCGACAATTCCTGATAAAAACGTCCCGAAGAAAACAGTATAAACATTCTTACTTTTCAAAGCGTTAATTCAACACCTTTTCTTAATCTTGCCAGAAACTCGCCAAATAAAAACAGGTGTTAACAGTAAACCTAGAACTCTATTGGAAACACGAGGTGACTTGTGTAGACATCTATAATATATCCTCACAAATCTTTATAAATCACCCGAAAGCAGCTTAATAGTGACAAGATAGCAATCACACTAAATACTACGAAAGCTAAAAAAATCTGTTAATTAAGTTAGCTTGTTTCACAAACTAATTAAGCTATCCACTCGAAAGTAATTAAGTATTTTAAAATACAGATTATGACATGAAAAAAAAACACCCCATTCCCATTGTCTGCTGCCAATCGCATTCCGAAAACTAAAGTACGAACTTACTATCTTAAGAACAAAACTCTAATTAATTAAGGTAAACCAAATTAACACAGAATTTAAACAAATACACACTGTGTAGCATAATTTAGAATATAAATGAATGAATCAATTAATTAGCTAAATTTTGCTACACAACATTATTGACTCAAGAAGTTTGTTAAAATATTTAAAAATAAATGCTGGGCAATTCTGTACGAAAGATTTTCTGTAATTATTTCGATACTGGAATAATAGTTAATCAACTGAATAAATAAAGCTGACTTGGTACAAGATTTTCTATGTTTTTGCCACCTTTTACATGTAGTTTGCTGCATCATTTAAGAATGCAGAATTTTGTTTCTTCTAATCAAACAGCGACATTGAATTAATAAACCATTTGGCAAGTTCAGTATTATTTGTTTTTTCCCGTTTCGCTTTTCAAAGACCATTAGAAAATTTAGACTCTCATTTGCTGGCTCCATAATACCGACGAATATCGGTACTATGAACGCATTGTATATATTCTGAAGGTTATATCTCAGCTATATATACAGATTTCTGAAGGTTATATCCATTGTTACGATAGATATCCAAATGATTTCTAACCGATTCCAGTTTAATACCTCACTACAGAAGCCATCAAGATACTTTTTGTGCAAGATAGATTCTGAAGGAGTAACTACTTTTGTACACGTTTGCAAAAAAGTTGGCAGTGATTCATTTTCGATCTTTCCCAAATGGATAACAGCTCAAAGAAACGTTTTATATGCTGGGCAAATTTGGACTTGTTTTGAGGATAAAGGAAATAAAAAGCTCAGAAAAACTATTTGATTTTTTTTCTGCAGTTCCTGATTTAAAGATTTATGTTTAGCTGTTTCTAGGTATTCTACTGTGAAATATTTGCTTCAAAATTACTAAATTTTATTTCGGAAAAGTTACAAAACACGTTCATCAGTTGAGAAAATATCTAACCTTTTTTTTTGTTAACCCAAAGGGACAATTTGCCAGAAAGGGCTATTAATTTCGTTTCGGCATTTTTTTTTTGTGCGTTGGTTCACTATAAACAGGGTTACACTTTGCAAATTGCTGCCATTAACGATGCAAAAACGGTACCTAGAGGCATCAAATTTTGAATAACGTAGTCCTCCACTCGATAATGGACACCTGAAAGCCCAGATTTGGAATTAGGAATTTGTTTTATCAACTATTTCATACTTTGTAAAACTTTGGAAAAAACGGTACCTTAAAGACATCAAATTTTGGATAAGGTAGTCCTCCACTCGAATATGGGCAACTGGAAGCCAAATTTGCAGTTAGGAATTTGCTTTATTTAATATTTTGTAAACTTTTAACAAATTTTCGATTAACAAAACGATTTCAAAACGACCAATAGCAACACTTACAGAGTAATAATAATAATAATAAACATTTTTATCTCCAACGCGCGAGACTGTCTACCGGAAATTCTAAAGATGTGCTCTTTTTAAATTATTTTCTGATATTGCTGTTCAGTTGAGTTTTATGGTCTAAATGCAAAGAACATGATATTTGATAAATAAAGGTGACACACAAAACGTTAAAAAAACACCCCTTGGGCGTAAGATAAAATCTGAAAGCTTTCGGATTTTTTAGACTCAACGCGCAATTTCTCCAGAAGGGCGATTGATTTCACTTTGGCATTTTGCGTCGTTCACTATTAAACAGCCCTTCACTTTTCAAATCTTGCCACCTGATATTAGAGTCCTACGTTAAAGAAACTAAATAATGAAACATCTGCATGAATGTATTTGTATGCTTCTCGCATTCTGAAAAAACAACGGTACCTAGAGACATCAAAGTTTTAATAACGTAGTCCTCTACTCGAATATAGGCATCTGGGAGTCCACATTTGGAATATGAAATTTAGTTTATTATCTGTTTCATATTTTGTAAACATTTAACGAATTTTTGATTAACAAACTCAACGACTTCAAAGTGAGCAATGGCAACACTGTACCCCCTAAAAAAACATTTTTATCTCCAGCGCACGAGACTGTGTATCGGAAATTTTAAAAATATGCTCTTTTTAAATTATTTTGTGATATTGATGTTGAATTGAATTTTATGGTTTAAGAGCGAAGAACATGATACTTTATAAATACATGTAGCGAGGGTTGTTTTTTTTTCAACCTCCGATCGTACAGTATAATGGCCAGGCATACGGCAGGTGGTTGGTGTGCGTAATAGGCGACTGCGCATCACCCCCTCCACACGCTCTGTCAATGGCGAGTTCAACACGCCATTTTCTGTTGAGTTGCAGTCACGTAAACATGGCTGTCGCTATTGATTCTCCCGCCAAGTGTGAATTGCGAGCTGTTATTCGTTTCTTGCAGGCAGAAGGGAACAGTGCAGCGGAAATTCATCGAAGAATGAGTCGAGTGTATGGAGACAGCTTTATGAGTGATGGCGTTGTTCGTGAATGGTGTCGAAAGTTTAAAGATGGCCGAACTGATGTGCATGATGAAGGGGGTCAAGGACGCAAGTCTGTCGCTACAGACGACATTGTTCAACGAGTTGACCAAGCGGTTAAGGAAAATCGAAGGTTCACCATAAGTGAATTATCGATGAAATTTCCGGAAGTTTCGAGATCTTCCCTGTACTCTATCGTTACTGAAAAGTTGCGCTACAGAAACGTTTGCGCTCGCTGGATCCCCCAGATGTTGACTGACGACCACAAAGCTCGCCGAATGGCTGCAGCGTTGGAGTTTCTTGACCGTTACAATACTGATGGAGAAGATTTTTTGAAATCCATTGTGACAGGTGATGAGACATGGGTTCGATATGACACGCCTGAAACGAAACGACAATCACAACAATGGATGCACACAAATTCTCCGAAGAGACCCACAAAATTCAAACGAACCTTCAACAACCGTAAGGTTATGGCAACTGCTTTTTGGGACCAAAAGGGATTGTTGCTTGTGGAGTTTATGCAGCCTGGAACAACAATTAATGCAGATTCATATTGTGAAACTTTGCAACGCTTACGGAGAGCTATTCAAAACAAACGAAGATGCATGTTGACTTCTGGAATTGTTCTGATCCACGACAATGCCCGTCCTCACAGCGCTCGTGTAACCCAACGGCTCCTTTAGCAATTTCAGTGGGACATTTTCGAACACCCGCCGTATAGTCCCGACCTAGCGCCGAGTGACTTTCATCTTTTCCCTGAACTGAAGCAGTGGCTTGGGGGGCAGCGCTTCCAAAATGATGTAGAGCCCAAAGAAACCGTCACAACTCACTTCCAATCACTGGCGGGAACATTTTACGAAGAGGGTATTGCAAAATTGTTCACAGATATGATAAATGCCTCAATCGTCAAGGCGATTATGTGGAAAAATAACCTGTATTGTACTTTACTTTTGGTAATAAAATCTTTTTCATATACTCACCTGTCTTTTCTTTATAGCCCATCGGAGGTTGAAAAAAAATAGCCTACGTAGCAAAACGTTAAAAATCGCCCCTTTGGGTGTTCTGTAGTGTAAAATCTCGAAGCTTTCAGAATGTTTAATATTTTTTTTACTTTAAAGAATCATAAGAGCAATGAATTAAAAGTTAATATCGCCGAATTGTGATTAAAAAGTACCTTTCATAGGAACAGAGACATTAGTGAGGAAGAAAAGACACATCATGGTTCAGAAATCCATCGAGCGTTGTGGAAGATAAAGGTGGAAAGAAAGGTAAGTTGGTTTAAGATCATGTGACCGAAGCTGTGTACGATCAATCTGGTGGGCGTATCACTTGAAGGAGCGAGAATCATTTGTTCGTGAAGTAGATTGCTAGGATTTCACTCAAGGTAGCTTAGAAAAATCTGACAGTCGATGTTGCTACAGTTCGTTCCTTCAAGTACTGGCCTTTGAGGATTAATCTCAGATTCTGTATTGGGCTGTTGGTCTTCTTATTGCAAGCTCAGGGATTTTTCTACCCAGAGCATAGAGCTTGATGTCTTCACAGATGGAGAGAAGCTACTATAAGAGAGTGTGACTTATCGCTACTGACATCGATCTTGCGATCAGGGTTAGGTTGAGTACTTGGAAAAATTCTGATTCAGAAAAAAGAGGAACTAGTGAACCTTATAAGTTAGCGGTTTTACTGTTTATTCTTCTTTTAGAGAATAAAATGTTTTGATCTTATCGGTTTGTTTTGCTTGAGCATAAATGCTCCGCAATTTTTCTGTCCTCCGAATAAGAATTTTGCATCCTTTTGCAAGACAAAAAGATATTTTTTTCATAAATTTTACTGAATCTTTGTGTTGAAACTATGTATATGTTAAAGAAAATAATTATGTTCTTTCCAAATATTGAAAAAGACGCGTAGGTGACGAAATTACCTTCCTTTTTCATATTTTCTAGATGAGCAAAATTTTAGCATATTTTTCGATCAAACTCTCTGAGCTCTATTTCTTTCTATGTCATAATTTTATCCCCATGGTGAGCTGTAAATTGAAAACTTCTACACTGAAGATAAGCTAAACATCGTTCGAAAAATGTAAACTTTATACATCCAAACAACTGATAGCTGTCAGATATAAAGTTTATCAAAATCCACAGTTAGTGTCATATGAAAAAATCGACACTCTAGAATTTCTACTCACGAAAAAAAAAAAAAAAATACGGATACGAAAAAAGTTGAGATAGGGGGAGCATACGGATATTGAAGAAGCATTGCTGAAATTTGTCGCCAATCAAAGTAGCCGTAATCTGCTTATACCTGGACAAATGCCGATAGATTTATCAGAATACTTTGGAAAGACTGGAAAAGAACGGATAGCAAACTTAATAACTGCACTTAATTGCAAAGAAATGTAGGTATTACATTTTTTTAAATTAGATTTATTATTCACTTCTTTTAGGAAATATGACAATGTTAATCAGTGTTTTCTTTATTCATCAATCAGGTTTTGCACATTTTTGTGAGATAATACATTTTTCGTATCAGATTCCATTAAACGAACCGGTTCCTTGAAGTTCGTTATAGCGAAGTTCGACTGTACATGCAATTAAACTTCCGCTGATAAGAATCCCATCAACTTAATAAAACAACTATTCCTTTTTTTACATTTTTTTCTTTAATTAAAGTCACTGAAATTAATGTAAATTCTCTCGCAATAGGGACTCAGATCACAAGTAATACCAAAATAACAGCAAGCTTGAAGATCTAAATTTAAATCCTAAATTTAGACCTGTGAAATACAAAGATACGTAATGGGCTAACAATGTGAAGACTTAGATGTGAAAAACAGTTTTATTATCCAGAGTAACAAACCTTATCGAATCAATAGATCAAAGAGTTATCCAGGTTTTAAAGATGAACTAGGAGCCCCTTTTTATGAGTGCACGTGTTTACTTCGAAGATAATAGCCATGATTTTCCGAAACAATTCACATAGAAAGAAGCCATATTCATTTTATTGCTTGCGAGGGAAAATGTAAAGAATATTACTTCACATCGCTGTTGGTGCAAAGTCTGGACTGTGATCAGGTTTACAGATGATGAGTTTCAAGAGTCATTAGGATTTTTTTGAAGGAAGAGTTGTGAAAAATGAGCAATGCCATCGTCGGGACTCGAACTTCGAACCTGTCCAATACGCGCCGGCTGTGCTGGCCATTACACCACGAAGGCATGTTAAGAAGGCGGGAGAAATACCTTATATACTCCCCGTTTTAAAGGGCGTCTGGGAATTAGGGGAACCAGTCGCCAAATCCTGGTGATGAAGAATTATCATCCACCAGCTTTTTATGTTCGGGCGCCACTGTAGAGACATTAGGATTTTTTTTAAGCAGAAGACGTAAAAAATGAGCAACGTCTTCGCCGGAACTCGAAGCTCGGAACCTTTCGAATATGAGCCGAGTGTTCTGACCATTACACAACAAAGGTATGTTAAGAAGACGGGAGAAATACCTTTTAAGTTAAGTGACAAAGATTCTGTTTGTTTTAAAACACGTCCTGTGCTCATGTTTGAGTTACTGTATTTAGTCAATGTTCAGAGAAAGTTAGTTAATCATACCATTAGTTAAGAGGAATGTATATACAGATGAATACAGAAAATTCTGTTTTCGTCGCACTATCTCAAGATGATGACAAAATACTGTACAGGGAAGGAGAAAGGTGATAAAAGGGAGTCTGAAGATAAAGACGACATGCAAAGAAAGAAAGCAAATGGAAGGAATCTGACGAAGGATTGCAGACTTTCATTAGATTTGTCAAGAAATGTTTATTTAGCTCAGTATATGATGTTATGAAGCTTCATTGCATACGTTGAAACTACGGTCACAATCTTGTTAGCAGGATCTTCAACTGTCTAGTTGAAGCTGTATGTATAGTCATTTGAAAGCTTTATATGATTCATGAAGAAATTTTTAAGTTTTATGTAATAATAATTATGATAATTTTAAAATGGTGCATACATTTCGTTTTCTGAACTTTAAATTCACGTCTATATATTTTGATTTTAAATTAGCTTATCAGCATTTGTATTTCTTTTTATCTGCTTGGCGAACATGACGTGTCCTGACTAAACAGTGAGTTTGACAGCAAACTCTGTGCTATGGAGTGTAACAAAGACGACAAGATGACAAGGCTTAAAATTACCCTTTATTTTCCACGATTTCACAGGCGCTCCCGCACTTCGGGATACAAAGACCAAACACTTGTGGTCTGAATGTAAAAATATAAGACTACTAACGAACTAAAATTTAAACAGGAGCTAAAGTTTTAACATTTTACACAGATGACTAACACTAAGACTGGCCTTTTAAATTACTACGTCTGTAGTACGCAAACTGCGGAAAACTACAATATGTCTAGCTTTCAAGAGGACTAAAACCTCTGGCCTTAAAGGCGGACAGTAACTGATGGCAAGCTCGCGTGAAGTCTCGTGGCAAGACTGTTCACTCTCTTCCCTTCTACTCTGCTCTTGGCAAAAAGCCACAATTTAAATACTTAAGTGTTAGCAAGTACAATTTGCATAAAATATTTACGCGTTAATTCTGGCCGGAAGTGGGAAATAAGAGATGATGGTAAAGTTTTAAAATAAAATAAATGTTAGTGAAACTTAAGATCCTTACATACCTCCCATCAGAGTTAATAAATTTGAAACTAAGGTCTAAACGACCTTGTTGAAAACTTTTAATTCTAAATTCTAACGCGAGGCCATCTTTTACAAAAACTTCTCACTAAAACTATCTAACCTAGAAATTATGTAAAAATTCAGTTTTACAATATTTTCTCCAGGGACGATTGTTCTTCATCTGTTACATTACCTAAAAACAGGAATTTCTTGTCTCTTATGGTGTTACGTAAGCTGCAGCAAGGCACAGCTGCGTTATATCTGTTCATTAATGCATCAATTAGTTTGTTATTACCTTGACCCTGAGTGGTGAGTCAGAAGTGAACTGCTACTTAATGCCGTCAATAAACGGCGACAGCTATCCACTAGATTTTGAACTGTAAATAACTTTACTATAGCTTAATTAATCAAATTAAATTTATTCTGCTTTTAGACAGAAAGAAAAGCAATTTAGAAAAGCCTTTTTGTACCTCATTTTTTGAAGGAAGTTGCAAAATGTCTTTTTTAAGGTTTCTAAAGCATTTATTTAGTTTAATTAATCAATTATTTTATGTTAAGTATCATTTCTCCCTTTCCATTTTCTTGCCAGTATGTAACTTTTAGCTCCCGCATATTTAAATGATGTAGAAAGAGATAATATTTAAAGGAAGGATTTTAGATTATTTAGTCAGAGCCTGTTCTGCCTGCTGAAGGCCACTTTACTAGTTGTTATCCTAAGATAAGCGCTCCTATTTACGGCGTTGCTTTATTCTTGCTTATAGTACTTTTCACGGTCTAAGCCAACTTGCGCGTTAACGTTTTCTGTGTAACCTCTGGCTAATTTACAATATAGATTTTGTTTAAATTTGAAGTTTCTTACTTTTGAATTACATCATCAATTCTGGTTAGTTCGTAAGCAGAAGAAATACCTTCTTTTCAGTTATTTAAAGACACTCTTCTTACTTTCTGTTGTTTATCTAGACATAGCGATAATTTGCTTAGGTCTACTCATAGAGTCTTAACTTAGTGGATGCTGCCTAAGAAAGTGAAACTCTACAAAGTCCTGAAGCTAATAGTTTAGAACAGCATTTGCGATAATTTTTATTAAAAGTAAATGTGAATTTTATCATGTATGGCCTTTATATTACACTTGGAACACCTGAAGTATTTTCGTCCCATCTAGGGTACAATGAGCATTTCCAAAGCATTTTGCAATTTCGTGAATAATTAATTCTTTCATTCTCAAAGTACTGTCAGAATTTCTCCTTTAAAATTTAAACCAGAGACGTAATTTCTTATGCCAGTACAGAAATAAAGCGGCACAGAGAGTTTGGAATGGCACAGGTAAATTTATTTAGGTATCAAAGACTAACAAGTGTACCTATAACTAATTCTTCCATTCTTTATTTGCTTGGTTAGATGAATACAAGGTACGGGAGGGCTGCCTAAAGAAATGCATGCTTTCGTAGAGAATTTTCTAAGGTGGACTGATTTGTATGTATGATTACATATGGAGAGGCATTAAAAGTCAGTGCAATCGCTCACTTCTCTGAGATTTGAACCTAGGTCACATTATTAGCATTCAGTTTATTTTTTCCCCATTAATATGCTTCATGAAATACAGTTGAACAGTTACCTTTGTCTTAATTCAATTAAGGAATTTTTCATTACGTCCACGGAACAACTTTTATAGATGAGCAGTAGTTTGAAGCGAACATTACTAAATCTGGCTCTCAACTTTAGACAAGTTACAGAACGGGCTTAATTTGCCTTGATAAGTTTTATGGTAAGTTGCATCTTCAAAGATTTAATTCTGGTCCCATATTCAAAGGATTTATCAGTAGTAATACAGTCGGTATGAGGTTTATTGGAACGCACACCTAGTATTTTGCTAGAAAATATAAATGTTGCTTCATATTTAATTAATTTTTTTCGGATGTGTACTATTGTAAGTAGTTTTAATCGAGCACAGTTTTGTTGCCTTACTTACGAAACTATCTGCAGCCTGATTTGGCAGAAAGACAAGCCGAAAATTTAGTACATCAAAAGTGGAAATAGTAGTGTAGTTTGTTTAGATAAATTAATCGGCTTTAGACAATAAATACGATATTATTATTATAAATGAAGCATTAAATATTCTTTTTCTAAAATTTGTTTGAGGTCCGAGAAAATTTTGCAACAATAAAGCATTTTACACTAATGCATCCGCTTCCTATTACTCAGAGCACGGAATTATCTAAGTGATCAAAAACAAAAACCTAATTAAAAATATAGAAACCTTGTTGCAGGCGTCTATAAAATATTTGCACTGAAAATAATAAAATTTTAGACCCACAGAGAGGATTTCCAAGCCATTAGTTACTTTACGACGCATTAAGCAATTTTCATATTAGTTTTAATTAATAGCATTATTCATTTTCCACCCCTTGAATAGCAAGAAAGATCGTTTTTTAAGTAGAAAAAAAAAGATTTTAGTTTTAGAAACAGTTTTTATTATAAGGAAAAAAAGGTAACTCGTTATTTAGAAAACCCTTTTATCTTTGTTAGTTGAGCTTTATCACACGCGATTATTTACACATTCATGTATTACACACAAAGAAGCAATTTTTTATCCAAATAACAGCAGGCATCTGTAAAATAAAGGAATATTCGGAAATATTTACACAAATAAATATTTTCTATTCAATTAATTAGAAACAGGAAGAATATAACAAGAATATAACAAAATAAGCACGAATACAACAAAATTAAAATTAATTCCTTTTTTTAATAATGAAATCTTGTAAAGGTAGTTTGAATGGTCATATCGATTTTTGCTTACAGAAATTTCCTTTTAAAATTTTCGTTTCCAAATCTCCTGTGTAATAGGTAGAATATTTATTTGATTTTAATGATATGTTAGACTAAGGTATGTCTATTGTAGTGTTTTTTTATTTTTGTATTCATTAGGCAGGGTATTCAGAGAAATGTTTATCAATAAGGACATCTTGGAAACCAATAGAGTGATAACATTCTTTGTTGTTTTTAAAAGAGAAATTTATTAATTTTGCCATCAGCAAGTATAAGCAGATTTTAATATTAGAGCGCCATCATGTTTATTTACAAATGGAAAAACAGGGGCTCGAAATGTTAGAAATTTCCTGAAAAACCAATTTTGATGAATTTGGATTGAAACGAAAAGCCTTAATCAATGGTCTTCGAAGACCTCTAAATTCATTCACTTAAATTTTTTTTCTACGAAGGTATGTTGTGTTGTGCAAAGTTAGGGGATTTTTGAGAACGAGTTGCCACTGTGTGAATCTCTCGTGTTTGAAATGTTAGAGACCACACTTTGCGCGATTTAGTAGAGCCTTAAAATTCATCGAGTAATGAAAGAAACACACGCGAAGACTTGCTTTACTATGATTCACAAGTAGTTTATTTATTTATTTAATTTGCGTGGAGGTATTTAATAATATACTTCTTTTAAATTTTTATATGTATTGGAAACAAAACTCGATGCGTTTGTCTTTCGAAATAGAAAATTAGACGATGGTACCATTCCCGAGAAATTTAAATTTCTTATTCATTTCATTTTTCTAGACTATTCTGTATTACATTTCTTTAGGATACCACTGATTCTATCTCCCATGCGACCTAAAAAGTGGTACTATTGTTCGAGACTTAAGATTTGAACGTATTGTTCTCTAACCCAGTTGCTTTTCTATGTGAGGCAGGATTTTTAATTTCTCTTACAAATTTTAATTAAGATGTATCTGTTTACGTCATTCATATATCAGTAGTCTAACATACTGGTAGGTAGGGCCGTTAAGTAAGACTGAACAAGATGATGTTTGGAACAATATCTTAAGAATGAATGAGCTCATTAAAAGATAAACCTTTTAAACCTTTCAAGGATATTCACATATACTCTAAGTCACAAAAGGGGGAATTATTAGGAAATATAAAGATTATATGTAACAAAATACACACCACATTTTTAAGGAGTCGGGTACCTCTAATACTATATAAAAAATATAACACATTTTAAAACTCAATGGCTTTATAACTAAATGATTTAGGAATTTTATATATCTATTTCGATACACTTGATGTTGTATTTGCTCTTTTACCTTGTTCTCCAAATATTAAAGTAATCTAAACTTTGCTAATAATATAAAATTATAATATGTACTGAGCTCTGAATTATGTAAAGGCAAATAAATATTTTTTATCATATTTTGTTTAGAAATTAGCAAAATAAGGCATGTAGATTTATCTGAAATGTAATATTTTTCACTTTTGATATACCCTCCCTCCAAACTAACTACTGTTTAGCATAAAATTAAAGGAACAGTACTTGGTCATTTTATTTAATTAAGAAACACAGTAGTTGGTCATTTTATTCAGTTGCTCAAAATGTACTGAAATTATGACCAACGGTTTAAAAAAAATTAAGCCTGCAAGCAGGAAAATTATATTTTTGAGATAACTTAAAGGAACACAAGATGCGCCCATAAAGTAACCGGATAATTTCTTATACATTAAAGATTACTGACCTTGAAATAAATTTATATCCTTCAAAACAATGGCCAGAGGAGTCTATACAATTTTCTAACACTGTTTGTAGGCAAATAATCACAGCAATTTTAATCAAACAACAAAAAATGAAAAGTCGACATTTTCACAGGATTTTTAATTTAACTTTGATTCGGACAAAAGCACAATAACTGATCATTTTGTACATACATTACACCAATTTTATACATAATTACATTAATCTTCAGAATTTCGTAAAATTCTGTTCATATCATGTATGCAAGCTTGTTTTTTTGAAATTTTTATTCAAAAAGAAATTAACTTGAAACTTTATAAATATTTTCACTAAATGTCGCGATATCCAGAGGCAATAAGTTATCTTTCATGTCATGCTTAGCTATGAGAGAATATACAGAAGCACTTTTAGTATAGTTCAGGAAATTGAATCCGAGAAATTTGCTAAAAGAAAAATGTAAGTAAGCCCATTTAAACATTTAAATAGGAAAAGTTTAGAAATATTTTTATCATAACTTTAGCTCTAGGGTGAATTTGCATACAGGGTTTGTTTTGAAATGCTAGCAAGAAATCAAATTTTAATATAAAGTATAAAAAACGTTTTGATGTTAAAAGATATGTGAACCTTAATAAAGATTTTGTTTTGTTCCAATGGCGGGCCCTAAGCTGACTTCGGCTTGGCTACTACTAAGGCCAGAAGTGGTGGCCACTTTATTATGGAGACACCTAATAGGTGGGCCACTTTTGCCTCCTATGAAGGGACGGACAGTTACAGCTATGCCTTCTCCGAGATTCGAACCCAGGCGGCTCCCCTAACCACTATACCGTCTGGGCGGCTTAATAAAGATTATTAGAAGCAGTTTCCTAAACAACCAGTTTCAGAATCCCGCAATGAAAGTTTGTAAATTTATTCTAAAAATAACAATAAAAAATGTTTCACTAAATTAAATGTTTTTCTAAGACAGTTTCAAAATTAATGAGCCTAGAATAATTCATTGATTTTTTTTATTCTTGTTACATCTAATAATTTCTGGTTCAAATCTGGAATCGTAAAAATACACTTCCAATTTGATTTTTTGTCTCGTCCACCAATGGCCGAGTGGACAAGACAGCTGAACACTGGTAGTTCGACTAAGGTTCCTGAAGACGTGGGGGGGCTGCATGGACGTTTTTTCGGTTTCCCATGTGTAACGCGAATATGAGCCAGTTTATAGTTAAAAAGATCTTCATGAAGATATTCGTCTCCTGAAATTGCCCTTGGCACACAAATTCAAAAGCAAACAGTTATTTTTGCTTAAATTTAAAACACGCATTAATTTTTTCAGTCATTTGAAAGTGGCCAGCTGTCAGTATTATAAACAAATGACTCCATGGCAGATAATTATTCGATATTGAATGAAATAGCACACCGGAGAACAAATTTTGGAAGGCACTAAATCAAACAAAGAACCAGAGTAAGTTGCATAAATTTGCAGGACTAGATTCGATGATTAAATAATAAAAAAAAAGACTCCATTTCACCATCAAAAGTTATTCTAGAAATGTACGCAACTTATGCTGCTTCAGTATCTTCAATAATTAGTTAATATTTGCAAACTCCTGAGCACAAGTTGGAAATTTTAGTTTTTATTAGTTTTCCTTTGTATTGTTTTAAAACCCAAAACGGCAGATCAGAAAGAAAATAAAAGGGATGTCTGACATATCATCCTACGTCCTGCTGACTGAGTATTAAACACTTGTACAGTACAGAGGGAGAAAAATACACAGTTATATAAATATTAGGAGAGACCATGATGTACGAGAATTAAGTGGATGACATAACAACATCAATCGAAAATAATTATTTAATAAAAAATGAAACAAAATTTTAATCGGTGCCTTTTCAGAAAATAATTATTTAACACAAAATGAAGTGAAATTTTACTCAGTGCCTTTAAGAATTTATGAATTAACGTTATTTTTAATTTTTTGACTTATAAAACTCTTTCAGAGGTCTCTGAGTCAAATTTGCTCAAAAACTCCATAATTGCTTAAAAAAGCCTGTTTAAAATAAATAATAGTTGTATTACTTTTGAGACCCATTCTTTTGGAAATTAAGTCCATTTAAACGTTAATTGTAATAAATGCACAAAATGAGAAAAATAGGTAGTTTAAAAATGTTTTTTAACGAAGTTGCCTACTAAGAGCTTAAGCGATTAAGCAGTAAAAATCAAGCCTTTTTATAATAAATAATTCCTATACTACTTAAATACGTACTCTATATAAGAGACTGAAAATTAAAAATTCGAAGTAAAATAACGATCAAAAATAAAAATAAATTTATGTTTTAATATATTAATTAGATAAAAAAAGCAATTGCCTAAAAGTGTTCTTTTGAAGTTCTGAGTGGCAAGGGATTTCGCTAAGAAAGCTCAAATTTCAGGAAATTGCCATGAAAAAGTGATATATTCCAGATTTTCATTTCAAAATGCCTCTGGTACTTTATATCTGCATTTATGTACATTTAATACATTTAATTAATATGTAAGGGTAATATTATTATACATAACCAGTTATTTTATGATTTAGATCTTTACTGTCACTTCTTCTTTCGTTACTAGGTTTCGCTAGCTGTTATGAGATTGTAATTCCTCGACTTTGCGCTATCGCTGTCCTCATTTAAACTATTACGCTGGTGAGAAGTTTGAGCCAACTTCGCATTAAATCAATTGTGTAGCCTTGGTTGCTAGACTAGTTTAAATTTGAATCTGATTGGTACTTTAATTTACCTCTCCACAAGTGGTAGTTGAGTCTGTTAAGCAGGAGTCGTGAGTTCATGTTAAAGTTCTGATTTAATAAAAACGTTGCTTCAGTACATTGACTGCCGCTTCAAGCGTATTCGGGCAACCGTAAAAATTCTGCATCATCCTGCGTATACGGGTGAAAGTTCTTTCAGTACTTGCGAGGTAAGGAAGGTATGTGAAAAAAATGATTGTTGAAAGAAAGAAATGAAAATGATTATTGCTGACAGATAAATTCATTTCGTTCATTGAACTGAATCGTGCTTTCTTCAGTATCAACTTTTCTTTCTTCCTAAACAAACAATTCTTGTAAAATATGGTCAGTAGTATCTACAACACATTCATTATCACTGAAAGTATCAGTATTCAAATTAGAATTTGGAGATGTAATTTTGTTTATAGTTATCTTTCTGCAAAATCTCACTGTTCCTCATCGGCTGCTGTTCGAATTTTTGTAAGACTCGCAACAGGTTTCTTCTTCACTGTTGCCACTCACTTCTTCACTGTCACTTAGAATTCACTTAAAAATTACTGTTTTCTTTTTCTTTTAGACATTGCAAAAAGTTGTCTAAAAAATTTTAACAGAAAAAAATATTTCAACCGTTTTCAGTATAGAAAAAGTATTTGAAAAAGAAAAAATAATTTTCGAGTCTCACATCTTCTCTTAGATACTTCATTACAGGGAAAAGATTTTAAACTGAATGCATGCACCGAAATGTTTTTAAATGTTTTTTTTTTCTAGACGTTCTAAACTCCTAGTATCGGAAACAATTGACGCATGGTATAGTGGCGGTCATGGCCTGAAGGGGATTATCTTACAAATTCGTACTGCAGTTAACGCGTTAAACCTTTTCAAGACTCTGCAATTCTTTTCAGAAGAGCCGATGATTCTCTCCAAGTCAGTTAGGAGTTTCATGGTAATTTATGTTACCAAAGAACACCAAACTCTTTAAATTTCTCGAGCAGGTTTCAAGATACACGTATGCATATTTCCTTAAAGATGTCACAAAAGATATTATAGGCTGTATAAGAACGGTTCTGCCAGTCAGAGGGGTTTTCAGTAAAGATTATCAATAGAGACTGCCCAGGTGGATTAGAGAAACGTTTTAAAACGTATTTCTCCCATCTTCTTAGCATGCCTTTGTGATGTAATGGTCAACGCACCCGGCGCGCAATCGAGAGGTCCGTGGTTCGAGTCCCGGGAAGGGCATTGCTCATTTTCAATGACGGCCTGTTTCGAAATAAACTAATGTCTCTACAATGGCGCCCGAACTAAAAAAGATGGGGGATGATGATTCTTCACCACCAGGATTTGGCGATTGAGTCCCCTAATTCCCAGTTGCCCAGGTGGATTAGAGAAACGTTTTAAAATGTTTATATATATAATATAAAATATATAATATATATAATATAAAAGGGGAAGTATATAAGGTATTTCTCTCGCCTTCTTAGCATGCCTTCGTGAAGTAATGGTCAGCACACTCGGCACTTATTCGAGAGGCCCGTGGTTCGAATCTCGGTGAGCGCACTGCTCATTTTTCATGACTCTGCTTGGAAATAACCTAATGTCTCTACAAAGCTACTAGATGAATATACATTTAGACTAACATGGGAATGTTATATTCCGTATGTTTGAAAAGTTAAAAAAATGTATATTCTATAAAAATAGTTAATGTTTTTAATTACATATATAATGAATTCAGTGCATTTTTATTTTAATTAATTAGATTGAGAAGTAAAAAAAATAACAATCTTATAGAACGGCGTGACAAAAACTGCTTTTAAATGGTTTAGTCTGTTAATCAATAACAGGCAAATTAAATTTGAAAATTTAATTTCTAATTCTTATAATTAAAATAAATGTCTCATATTTTGCCGAATGGATGCAGAATCTAATGAAAAAGGAGTCAATGCATTTACAGCGGTTGACATTTAAAGTGAATCAACTCAAAATCGTGTTTCGAGACTAATAGATCTTTGGGACTAAAATGTGGGAGAGGCAGTTAATTTAAATCCCTTTTGAAAAATTTGAACAAATGAAACTGTTGCTACAAGTAAGAACCTACTTTGTTAACAGATTCTCAGATAGGGTGGAAGTAACGACGCGATAAGTAAAACAGAAACAGAAAGGTACTTCATCTCGACATGCAGAATGCCTTTTCCGGGACGGTCAATAAAACAGAATCCAAAAGAAGCCAGATGAAAAAGAAAATATTTCTGCTTTACTTTCCGATTTTGAATGTTTTATACTATGCATTCGTCTTCATCGTTTAATTTTCATTTACGTTTGTTAGGAAAGAGAGGGTAAGCAGTAAATTTCCTTTCGAGATACGAAAACTAAATTTTGATACAGTTGGATATTTTGTTAATGTAATTATTAGAGCAAATTGTTAGGCATCATTTTAACCGCGAAGTAATGAAAACAGATTTATTGCTAGAAAAAGAAATAAAGGAGAAAAAGCGCGCATTTTTTATACGTTGTTTCTACAGTCGATAGCATATTAAAAAAATCTGATGTGTACACCACATGACTTCCTTGTACGGAATATTAAATTATACGATTTTTTTCCTGCCTTTCATTTAAACTTATTTTATCCAATTTCATTAGAGATATATATATTTCTCATTCCATTAATTCATTTTTCACTTCGCGACAAGGAATAATTCATAAAAACTCAAAATATCTATATTAAAAATTGAAAGATATATAAAAAAATAAAACACCAAATACAGTTAAAACAATTTAAAAAGAATTTTACAATTAAAATTACAGTTTCTACGCAAAAACAAGCAATTCGGCCAGTGGGCCAGATAACAGACTTTTCGGTGCACAAAATTGAAATTTTACTTTTGGTCTCACTCGGCAAAAGACATTGAAGGCGAAGAAACTGTCTTAATTTGTTGTGGACGCTGTGCTGAGTCAATATATGGGCAATTTAATAACTTGAATGATAATTTCAGAGTGTATGAAGCATAATTTAATTCTCAATGATAAAAGAAGTTATTTTGTTGTTGTGAAGCTTAGCTTCTCTAGATTGGTAACAAATCCACTATTTTGCTATGTTTCAAATGTAAACAAATATGGCTGCTATGACAAAAAAAATATTAGGCTTACCGCATTTAAAAAACTTTTGAATAGTTGATAACGCTACAATTATAAAATGCAGGCTAACTAGAGGCATAAAACCTTAATCGGAAGATATGAACAACATAATCCAATCACTTTTAACGTAAAAAAAATGCCCAATTTACAAATATATAAAACTAAAGAAACTGAGCTCACTGAGCCAAGTAACAGAGTGGGTATATATATATATATATATATACATATATTTATATACTTTTGGTGGGGCCGATTGCAACCAAAATAGGAGGTACCCATCTATATGTTATAGTAGTCATATGTACAAAATTTGAAGAATCTGAGGTTGCTCGGTTTTGGCTTATGCGAGATGAATATGTACATACGTACGTATGCACAGACATCACGAAAAAAATCTCTTCAGAATCCATTTTAAATGAGTTTTACAATTTTTGGAGGCAAAAAGAGTCCTTTATTCTGTCCTTACATAGAGATGTCACCCAGAAACATCGTTAAATTGCGTTCGATAGCAGTCAAAATGGATTTTTTCATTGAAATATGATACCCGAATTTTTCCGCGATTACAATACTTCCTTTTTACTTCGTAGAAGGAAGTAAAAATTGGACTCAATCTATTTTTTAGCAAAACAATGGATTTCGAGATTGTTCTAACATGATAGTTGGTAACTATTTGTCTGACAACAAATGTACAATTGTCTGAGAACAATTTGTACAGAATTTGCAATGCTATAATTTGGCGAAATGAAAATTCTCATTTATTTGAGTCCTTGCTCTTATTGCAGAATTATTGAAAATTGGCTAAGTACTTGGGCTTTAAAATGGAAAGGCTGAACTTGCTGAGGCTTCTGAAGTGACTGATTCACTGACAGCTAGGATCGTCGAAGAAGACGAAATATTCCATCAAACATATGAGTGGTTGAGCCGTCCAAGCTAGTCTGCCTCATTTTGCGGAAAGAAACTCACAGCCTTAAGGAAATCAGAAGCAAAATAAGAAAATATGATCCTAGCTACCTTTCGTTATTTGGCTTTGTTGTAACTGGGAACGAACAGGCACCGAAAGGGCGATGCGTTAACTGTCATAAAATTGTTGGTAATGCCTGCTTGGTTCCATTCAAATTAAAAAGACATTTGGAATGGAATATCCTAATTTAGTAGATAAAGGTGAAGAAATCTTTGAACGTCACGCGTTATCTTTTCAGGCAGAGTCATCGAAAATTAAAAGAATTTCTAAAAATGAAAACGAAAACGCCACTGAAGAAATATTTTTGTCAATTTACACATTACAAAAGCTGGAAAGCCCATACTTTAGCCGAGATATTGATTAAGCACTATTCGAAGAAAGTTAAAAGTTGCATGTTGGGTCGAGATATGGCCATTAAGACTGCTAGGGTGCGGCTATCAGATAGTACTGTTATAAGGTATTTCTCCAGCTTTCTTTGCATGCCTTCGTGGTGTAGTGGTCAGCACGCTCGACGCATATTCGAGAAGTCCGCGGTTCGAGTGCCAGTAACAAAATTGCTCTTCTTTCAAATATCCTGCTTCGAAATAACATAATGTCTCTAAACTGTAAGCAAGCGAATTTACACACTTTCAGAGTTTGTGGAGAACTAGCTTATAAGAAGATTGAAAACTTGTCAATGTTTAGAGTTTGATAAAATTAATGATGTTGCAGGATTTTCTGTTCTACTGTCTGTGAGACATCCATTTGATATGCGAATAAAAGAGGAACATTTGATGAGTGATGTGCGTGAAACTTACGCCACTGGTGACGAAATTGCGACAGGTGACTGTCAACAAATATGTACAGAAAAAACAAGTGTGCGGACATTTGCAGCGATATAGTGGCTGCAGGGTTTGGAAAAATGAATGGAGCACTGTCTCGGATGAAGCAAATAACAGGAAATGCCATCAGCAGCCATTGCATCATCCCTCGGAATTCTCTGGCAGCAAGAAGGTTTCGGCAAGCTTTAAAACTCTTATGCTGGATGGTGTTGCGAAAAGAGCCACCCGATTGAAGCACGTCTTTTAAACATTATCCCCGAAGATACGGATGCGGATCACTTCCACCTCTTGTTGCAAGCACAAGTACGCTGGCAAGGAGAAAAATCTTAGCCAGACTGTCTGAACTAAAAGTTGAAGCGGTCATCGTATTTAAAAGAAGCCTTTTTCTTGACAAGTAACTGACGTAGGCCGACAAGTAACTGGTCGATATATTTCTAACATCTTTGAAAAATTAAATGAAACCGCTGAAGAAAAGGAGAAACACAGTTATAGAAAATAAAATCTTGCGTAAACGAATTACATTTTTTAAAACGTGTGTTGTGAACAGAGACATCGTTAACTTTCCTCGCTTGCAAGAATTTGTCAAAACAAAGGAGATCAGTCTTCAAAGTAACCTCTTCGAAATTGTTATTTCTCAGTAGCAAGGTTTGGAGAAAAGCATAGTTGATTATTTTATAGACATTGACTCTGATGTCATATATAGCTAGACGACGAATCCGTTTTTCTGGGACCCGAAATACAAACCGACTGGACTGCTAAATGAAAATTTTTAAAACCTGCTTGAGATTGCATCAGTGAGTGAAGACAGCAGTTTAAAATAAAAAATACCGTGAAGGAAGGCTAGTCTTTTCACTGCAGCCTTTCCAACAGCATTGTTTTCTGAATGCAGACGTATTCAGAAAACGATGCTGTTGGTAAGGCTGCAATGAAAAGACTAGTGCGTTTTAATTCAGCCTATCTCTGTGAATCGGCATTCTAAATGTACGCTTACGTAAAAACAGTTCTGAGCAAATGATATGGGTCAAGAGATTTGAGGCTTAAATTAACAAACCTTTCCATAAACATAAAGGTAAAAATTAAATAGTCATCGGAAGAATTTCACTCATAAACATCAAAGACAAGTGAGAGGTAAAATTTAATTTTTCTTCTTTCTTTCTTTCTTTTTTTTTGGGGGGGGAGTACTCAAACTGCTTTAAGAATAACTGCGCCTCGAGATTTTTGTAACCCGACAAGGGGGCCGGGGCGAAAAGTTCCAGAACCTCTGCCCTAGAACTACGATATATAGCAACAGATTTTCATTAATAATAGCAGTCCAATTTTTAAAATGGTTGAAAATAAATTCATTCACGATGAGCTTCCGCAGATGCTGTTATGGATTCGTTATAAGTAAATTTATTCTAAAATGCGAGACCTGCTAAAAGTTATTTTCAGTAATGGTCCACAGTTCGTTACACAAATTTTGGGGAAAATCTGTGTTATTCTTGGTATTAAATACAGTATTTTGGTCCCTTGTAGATCATAATTTATTGTAACAAAATGGATAAATAGAAATATTGTTAAAAGTATCCAAACCTGCATAAGAACTTATCATACCATGTTGAGACTGCAATATCAATGAACTTGCTTACGCAATAAAATTGGGAAAATTCAGCACGCGGGAAAATAAAAAAACCTAAAGGATTATTTTTGGCGAGGAAGGTGATAAGCCGCTGGATAAAACTTTCTTCTTTGAAAAAAGAGTTTAAGGTTAAAAATATTTAAAGATTAGTGAATGAGATGACCATAATTCATTTAAAGCCTGAACCAACCCGATTTATGTTATGGCTTGAGTAAAATTTTCAAATCACGGAAAAAATGTTGAAAACTAAGCATTCTTTCTTTTTTGCGTCGTAGGCAAAGTTTGGCCAAGTTCTCTCTCAAACTTGAAGAAAGTTTTATTACTGAGCGTTTAAGAATTCTGGTATTTTACTCGAAAGGGAATGATTATTGCGCAGTTACAGCAAACTGGATGAGAGAACTGATTGATATACCTTTAATAAAGGAAGTTCTAGGGAAAGTCTTTGTAAAATGTCGTCTAGAACTACCTGCAATCAATCAATTTACAGAGAGGCTAAATGAACCCATGACAGGTGAAACGAGGTGCAGATGCTGCAGGTGAAACGAGGCAACGAGGACAGTCGAGAGGGAAGAAAACCGCGAAGTGGCCTAAGGGAAAGAAGGGTGCCAAGGAGATAAATGGAAACCACGGGGTAAGATCATGTCATTAATGTCAATGAAATCAGTCTCATTACTTTTTTGCACACGGTTGATATAATTTAGAATATTTTCAATTGATACATCCACGTAAGATGATACCCGTGCTGGTTCATTTTACTTTATAGCCAGCTTGGTTGCATTTCCAGTTTCAACTCTTGAACTCGGTGCTACTTGAGGTAAAGTGTCTCTCTTACACCCCGAATCCTGTTCTTTCTGTTAACAGAAATAACTAAAGACTTTTCATTATAAGGTTCCCTATAAGAGATTCTTAACGATTAATTAGGAAAAGCTGCACATAGCAGTTGAAATCCGGTATAAGCCACTGCATTTTCACAGTATATTTAGTTGATAGTTTGTATGAACATTTGTACGATAATTGTGATTAATTATGTACCTTAATACATAATTCGGATTTAAATGATTATTATTATTAACCTTTTTGGTCTTTTATACGGACATCGCAAGAAAATGCATGTTCGCAGAGGCAATTATTACATCTAACGTCCCTCAAACGTTGGGACTGATTTGTTTACACAGTGCATTCATTTTAAAACAGGTACGGAAGAAATTCATTATATGAACCAAGTTGTAGAGGCTACTTTAATTTTCTAACAGTTATTTTAAGTTTAAATATGCTTTACGGTCTATTCTCGTTTCCCATCTATTAATCCCTACCAGAACGATTTTTTAATATCATGTTTTATGCAAATGAGTTAGAAGGAGTATTAACGGAATGTTCAGCTTGCTTCGACAGAGAGAGCTTAGGAATCCTTAGGAGCACTTGTTTGCCGTCTAGCTACTTCGTTCTTAAATCTACTACGCTCGGCCGTTTTCTACGTGCCTGTTGATATTCGCCAGCTAGGTTAGGTTAAGGGCCAACTACGTTAGGTATTTGTATCTAGCATCGGCTAAGTCTGCATAGAATTAGATAAGTTTCTAATTTTATCTTGAGATAAAGCCCGAGTGGAGGCTTTCTCGTAAGCCCGAGAAGAGGCCATCTATTATCATTTCTTTGAGTAAATAAAAGGGTATTTTAACCCTTCCCTGGACTTGGTTTTTATACGCATGAACTCAGCGGTAAGTCGCTCTACATGTCATTAGGCTCCTATACGTGCAGTATAGAGAAAGTTCTGAGGAACATTATAAAGTATTTCAGCTATCTGATTTTATTATCCAGTTCTATCCATAATTACATTTGTTTTAGATACTCTTACTCTCCCCGTATAACAATGAGCAGAACAGTAACAAAAATACAAATAGAATAGAATAATAATAATAAAATTGCGAGAGTAATATGGTGGTTTAATAAATAATACAAATACAAGAACTATAGGCTGATTTTGCTTCGCACCATTTTTAAAATTAACTCACTGTATATCGATGATATCCACATAGTTTCAGTTTAATCATTTTCAGGAGTTGTCGATGTATTTCCTTTTAAATGATTCAGTTCCGTATTTATTGGCTATATTGTAACGTGTTCTAAATATTTCTTCAAAACTTGAAAACCATTTTGGATAGTATTAGGAATGGAATTCAGAAATAGCTATTTTAATTCAAATAGAAACTTATAGTTGTGGCATGTATTCGATGATATTTCTGATATATGAACCATGAGTTTATAATTTTTTGAACGAAGGAGGAGTAAATTTTTCTTGTAGCATGCAAAAATGAAACTGTATTGCTTTTTTAAATTGTAATTTATAAAGTTTGGGTAATTTACGAATTAAATATTACAATTAGATTTTAAGATATTACAATTAGATCACCTGATAATTTCAAGAACTTTATGAAAAATATACCTCTTTTCATCTTTAAACAGACTCCTTAAGAAAAATTGAGCAGTGATAGCTTGATATATGAGTTTTATAATACTTTAGAGTATTTGCTTTATCGCAATGCAAAATTTGATTCTCGTGAAAAGAACTTAAATAGTTAGAATATTTTAGAGTTGTCTGATAAATCTAATTCTGTTCTCTTTCAAAATGCTCTTCATCACTTCCACCATAAATTAATTCATAATGTCATGGAAAGGTAATTTTGAAATGTTGCCTGATATTAAAATTTAATAATTCTTGGAGGCAGCTCTTAGCATGCTTATGGAAATTCTCTAAGATTTAATGAAAAACCTTCTTAAGTAGCTTACGTCTGCGTTCTCTTGTTCTAGTATATTCGTGAAGTTACTTCTCTAAGCCTTTTCTAATCTCATCTAGTGTTTGCGAGAGAATAATACTGCAGAGAATTTTAATCTTCTATTATACTGCTTGTCATTTAATCTGGAAACTATTTTAATTACTTTTCTTTCTGCTTTTGGAGTTATTAAATATTCATTCAAATATAGTGAACGAAATGGCTGAAGATGACTTAAGCTCGTAAATGCTTTTTTTAATAAGAATTATATTTTAAATAGTCAGAATATTTAAACAACCATGTATGTGATTACAGACTGGTACCTTAACCCAGACTAGTATGTATGTGCCTTATAATCTGAAAGCACTGTACTTACATTCAATAAAATGCATAGCATAAACAGGTTAAAATTTGGTCTCCCAGAACTGCGTCGCAAATGATGAAAATTGATAAATGTGGTTGCTTCAGTAGCTTTGAACGTACAATTATTGCCTACGCAATATAAATGGCTACTCCAATGCAGATGCTGTCATAAATGTAAGGAAAAATGTACAAAAGATTTTTTTTCACGTGTACCTCGTATATGTAACATTCAATAATTACCAGTTTGTAAATGGCAACATTTAGTATTTAGTAATTTCTGAATGGCAAAAGTTTGGATGCATGCAAATGTAGCACTGTGTTAGCATTGCAGTGCTATGCAATCTATAATATTCTAGGCTTATAAATAAATAGTTTAAAAAGTTAAAATTGTACCTTCTTTATTTTATATGGCATCAAAAGTGTTTTACTTTTATAACGGAAAGTTTAAAACCACCAAAGCGGATAAAATTTGAAGAAAGTCTTATTTCAAGCTAGCAAAAATGGCTGCAGTCTTTCAAAATTTATGAAGTAGTCAGTGTATTGCATAATAAAGAAGAGAAGGTTAGATTTAATACCTTTCTTCATGTAATAGGAATTCGACGCCTTGAAATATATAATACATTTCCTGTAGAAGAATGTAAAGAGATTAAATGAAATTAAGATACAATTTACGGAATATTGTATACTAAGAAAAATATTACATATGAAAGACATTTACTTTTTACTAGAAATGAAACCGCGTTGGAAACCATAGATGAGTATGTAACTGACCATCGAAATAAAGCCAGGACATGCGAGTTTGCACAAGTAACGGGTAGTCCGATAAAGGATAAAATTGTTTGTGGTATTAAAGATGATGTAGTGAGAGCAAGATGATTGAATGAAACAGAATTAACAATTAGAAAAGCTCTTGATATATGCAGATCTGCAGAAATAAGGACACAGCAAATGAAAACAATGAAAGAGGAAACTGTTGCAAACGTAGTGAAAAGGAAACTACGCAAATATAATAAGAATATATACAAAGAGGTAAATATTGAGAAACAAGCGAGAAAAATTTGTTCTAAATGTGGAACATTTCGTGAGTATCAAAACTAGCCTGCGTATGGAAAAATCTGTCATAGTGTAGAGAGGCAAATCATTTTACGAATCATTGTAAAGTCTATAAAATAAAAAATGAAGCTATCAAGGTAAATAAAAAAGAGAAATAAACTAAAATACTAAATTATGATTCTGAGGAAGAGTTAGAATTTTATGTAGGTATATTAAACCTTTGTTCGAATAGCAAAGAAGAAAAACGGACTGTTAACATTAATGTAAATAAAAATAAACTTAATTTGCAGTTAAATACTGGAGCAATGTGCCATGTTATGTCTAAAAGCAAAGTTGAAAATGCTAATGCTCCGTTACAGAAGTCTGATACCAAAAGATTAGTTACATCTCTAGAAATAAAATGGTTACTATAGGAAAAGTAATACGTAACTGCCAATATGGAAACAATTATGTTGTAGAATTTCAAGTTACTGACAAAGAAGAACCTTCTATATTAGAATTAAAATCATAATGCAACTATGTTTGATTTTAAAAGTAATGCCTGTTTACACTGAAGACTTACTGGAGGAATGCAAAGATGTATTTGAAGGCTTAGTCTATTTGAATGGAGAATATAAAATCAAGTTAAAAAATTAAAGTAAGAGGTAATACCAATAATTCATCCTCCAGAAAAAATAGCCATAACTATAAGGTGAAGAAAGAAATACAAAGAATGGAAAATTTAAATGTCATTGAAAATAAGAGAACCAGCTGAATGGGTAAACTCAATGGTCACTGTTGGCAAACCTAACAAAATAAGAATATGCCTAGATCCTAGAGATTTAAATAAAACGACAACATTATCCTATGTTTACTGTACGCGAAGTTGTCACTAGAATGCAAAACTCGAAAATACGTTCTGTTTTAGATGGTAACAGTGTTTTTTTGGCAAATCCAGATTGATGAAGAAAGTTGTAATTTGTATGCATTCAATACACCTTTTGGCAGATAGAAATTTAAAAGATTACTGTTTAGCATATATTTTAGCTCTAGAAATTTGCCAAAGAAAATTAAACCAAATAATATAAGATCTAGAAGGCGTTGAATGCATTATGGATGATACCTTAATATGGGATCTAATGAAAAGGAACATGACCTACGAATTAAAATGCATTATATCTACATGTATTATATTTGAAGTAGAAATGCTTTAAAATATTGAACCATCTGAAAATTATGGAGAGCACTCTTGGGTCGTAGATCATTGTTCTAGGTTTCGTGTTTATAGGACACTAGTCCGCTCTAAGCTCTCAGGGCTTTGTGGTTCCGAGCGGCCTTCTATATTACTGAAACCAGATTCTGTTCATTACTATGAATCACAGGTTCTTGAGGCGAGCCACCACAAAAATACTGTTGCTCCAATTGGGAACGTCGCATAAGTATTAGAGTTGAGTCATGGTCAAAGATACCATCAGTATGAAAAACTGATCACGTATGGTGCACATAATTGGTACAATGAGAGCGCTAGGATTAGGATGTGCTGTTATTAATGCTATCTAACAAAGCAACTAGCTGCCGTGACGGATGATTGTGAATTATTTTCGTACCTTATTTGGCTTCAAAAATCAAATACACTTCTGTTTTTTTAAACGTTTTTATTTAGAGTAATACAGTACAAGTATATATTCTATGTTTCTAACAAATCTGTTTTAAAGATTTTTGTTTTCTTCTAAAACTTTCAGCACGTTTCGCGTGATCCATACTGAAGTACAGCATAATAATCATAATCGTTTCGTGTGGTCCTTTTTCCAGTTTTTTCTCTGAATTTACTGGACGTCCTCGCTTTTCATAGAGGCCGCCAGTGCCTCACAACGGTATGATTACAAAAAATAATGCCTTACTTGAAATCGATTAAAGGAACAATATCTAAAACATTTAATCCTATATGAATACAAACATAAGATTTAATTATTTGATTAAACATAAGATTTAAGGTATTTGAAACATAAGATTTAATTTTCAGTTATCAGCTGCAAGAATTTCTTCAACAACCAAAGTCACTTGGCACTATCTTCCTATGCTTGAACCTGACTGGCATATTACTAATTATATCTTCATAATTTAATTTACAATACTGAGCCAAATAGTCATAAAAGGTTTTTTCCATCTGGATCAAAAACTGGTTTAGGTTTAGAAATTTACATTTGCATATAAGATTTCTTTTTAACCTTTATCCGTCCTGTATGAGCTGACTTAGTTATTTCCTTCTCAAACTCTGATTTAGAATAATTTTTTAGAATTTGTAATTTCGACGCCTGATTTTACAGAAGCACTTTCTTCAAGCTGTTCTTCACTGCACTCATCACTTTTACTTGGTCCAATCCACTGGCCCCAATTTTCATCATCGAGTTTCTTATCATAAGCAAATATTGTACATTCCTTCTCTTGAAGAGCATACTAATCATCATTAAAAAGCTCTTTCGTTTTCTGGTTATGTTTTTCAGGATCAAAATCACTTTCAATATCATTTCCATCAGAGGTTCAATTTATCGTTTTCAGGCACTCCTTTCAGCTTTAAATTTTTTCCTTCAAGTTCTTTTCTCTTTAAAGTTTTCAAACGTTTTGGTCTTCTCTTTTCTGATGTTTTTTCCTTTTTTTCCCTTTCAATGTATTCTTCACGCTTCTTCTTTTTTTATCAACACGTCTGAGAGAATGTTCAATTACCTCGGATACCATTTAATGAATTTTGAATCCGGTTCTTCAAATCGGAAATTATACGTTATGTTCAAACAATTCTTGCTTTCGCATATGTCATCATCACTCAGCACTACAATATCTGTTCCTTCATAAATTGGAATCTCATCAATTTTATATTTTCCTTTACACTTCGTATCTAAAATAAAATCTCTAAAAAATTTCTCATTCCCATCCAGCTTTGGATCATTCCAAAACTTCTTCAAAAAGAACATTTCTTTTTTCACATCTTTTGGTACTTCCTTTTCTTGGCCTTTCAACCATTTTAAATAATCATCCTCTTCATCTTCCTCTGTTTTTTGATGGACTTGCAGTAAATCACTTGCATCATCCTTTTCCTCTTCATCAGAACTAACAGGACTATCTTCATGAGATGGTTGTATTTCATCAGCTACAGAATAATAATATAATATTCAAAATTACATTTAAATGCAATCAGTTTATTATAAGGACTAAAAGGTAAATCATGTACTAGATTATTAACTGTAGCACACACGACTGTAACAGGTGTATTCACTGTATTTGGTTGTCAACTCTCATCACTAAATTTGTATTTATTAAAGGTGCATTAACCTTCTATCCAAATGCAAATTTTAATATTACACTTCCACATGGCTTTTTACAATACTCTGATACAATAGTACTCTTTATAATACTGACAGTATCAACGACAGTATTTAACACTTTATTATGACATTCTAACATTCTACTTGTACTTAATTAAAGAATCAAAAGGCCTATTAGTTTTTTTAGACCTATCCTTCAAATTCATTAAAGTATCATTTGATATATTTTCTGTAAGTAAATGATTTTCGGTTTTACTAAATTAGTTACCTATTTCCAAATTTTGCTTTTCAGAATAACATAAAGATGTATGTAAGAATGTATTTCTACATTCGAGGTTTACTGCATTATTTACAACGAAGGTTTTATGCCTCTTGCTGGAAGCATTTGTAACACCGGCCCTGTACTTTTAGTTTATCTCTTTTCAAACCTATATCAATTTTTGAAGAGTTTCCTGCGTCGTGAGTTACCGGCTATATTAAATGCGTTTGCTCTATTTCGAGCCTCTAATTCTTTTTTAAGGAATTCTAGAAATTTATTTATATCGCAACATGTCTCATCGTCATTCATACGACTGTATCCTAATCCTAAATCTGTTGAAATTACTCTATATAAAACTGGATGTTATAAGTTTCGGGATTAACATTTAAAGAAGGAAGACTTCGAATTTGTATTTCTACAGTGCCATATAATATTCTTAATTTTAAAACGTCGTTGGATCGGTAAACGGGAGAGAGTTTTAGTATTTTTTGCTTAGTGTGTATTTATGATAACATCACGTTTTCCAAATCTAGTATTTAAAATTTGTATTGCTGCATAGTAATTTCCTTCAGATATTCAAAAATCTTCTACAGCACTGGTGGCAGTTCCAGTTAAGAAGGATTTTAAGCAATTAAATGTTTCTACATTCGAAAGGGCAATATTGTCGTGTATCGCGATTTTGAATGAATTCCAAAAACTTATCTATTGACTGACGTCACCATAAAGTTCAGAAATCTCTATTAAGACGAACTTGATGATTTTCATTTTTATATTCATCCAATCTAAAATTCGAATTTGTTTTATGTTGTTCCTGACTGGACTTTAAATATCTATTTATTCTAGATTTACTTAAAATTATTTTATCGCTATAATTCATAGATCTTTCAGTTTCTGTTTCAAGTTTCTTTTCATCACCTCTCAAAGATACAATATCTTCATCTAAATTATACATATCTTTCTCTTTTTCAATTAATAACGCTAAAGTATCTTCTAGTAAATTTTCAGTATCACTATTATTTTTTATATCGTCATCTACTTTGTTTACAATGTTATTGATGTTAGTTATTGATGTTCTGAAAGATGCGCGCTTTTTAAGACGTGTTATCATTTTATCCGTTTTAACTAAAATAATGCAAAATTCGTACCTTTAGAAGTCATCAAATATAACCTTATAATCCGAATCAAAGGTAAGGATAATCTAACCTTATGACGCCATTATCCTAATATTTCACTTTTCTGACACCAGTTTGCCGCGACCGATGATTGTGAGTTCTTTTCTTACCTTATTCGGCTTCAAACGTCAAATACACTTGTGCTTTTAAACATTTCTATTCAGAGTAATGCAGTACAACAACTATATCTTTTATGCATCTCACAATCGTGTTCTAAAGACTTTTGTCCTATTTTTAAACCATTCGGTGCGTTCCGTGTAATCCGTTTTGAAGTACAACATAATAATCATAATTATTTCACATGATCCATTTTACTGTTTTTCTCTGCTTTTTGCTGGCGTTGGCGTCCTTGCTCTTCATAGAGGACGCCAGTGTCTCACAGTTGAATTATGGTCACTATGGTCACTGATACCACCAGTATGAATAACTGATCACATATGGTGCACATAATTAGTACAATGAGTGCGGTAGAACTAGGATGTTTTCTTATCAATGCTCACTAATAAAGAAGTTAGCCCAAATAGTAATTTCAGGTAAATAACGGTAAATAGTGTATTTAAAATCAGCGGAAAGTTCTTGGAAAGTATCTAAGCGTCTTGCGCAGGGGGCGCTTCCTTCCTCAAATCTGTCCTCATTTGAGAATTTCTGGGAACTCGAATGGATGCCTGAGTCCTACTGACAATATGGAAGAACTGAAGAGTTAATATAAATTGTTAAGAAACTCATCAGGACCCAATTTGAAATATTTTAAGACTCAGTGCCATTCCTAATGCGGCAATCACACAGCTTTTTAATCAAAGGAATTAATTCTGTGTATTTGAATATTAGACTGATGAGAGAATTCCAGATTAGAATTGTATATGTATATCGTTTATGTTTCGAATAATTTCGAGCATTCCTTTAAGATAACTGTATTTTTTACTTAGCAGGGCATCCATACATCCATACACAGGATATCCAGCAATACCTGATAAACTTTATACAATGACTTTCCTTACTCTGGACGTCACATATCACGGCGGACGGGTTGGCTGCTTGGGAACTTCGGTGGTTTTTCGTATATGTGATGTGAATTTGAACCAATTCCCTTTAAGAAGTCCTCCACGAAAGTATTCCTCCTCGAGTGGAAGCAGATATCCCTTGAATTCCGAAATCTACACAATCCAATCCAGTTCAGTCATTTCTCTGAGTAAATAGAAGGGTCAACGAGATATCTGTATGATCCATGATCGTCATCACCGGTATGATAGTAAACCTGATTGTCATATCATTGGGCCTATGTTTAAATCTTGAAGACATGATGTTCGTAACAATCTGTTTTTCCCTTTTGTGACTGCGTTCCTGATCGCTCCCTGTGGTGCACCCAAGATAATATTTTGATAATATGATGAGACTGCTCAGTGATCAAAGGATTCAACCGTTTTGTTCTAATACTTAACTACGAAGACTATTTAGAATGCGGGGTAGCGATTTTCAAGAAAATATACTTAGCGGCAACACTTATATGGCAGTTTGTAAGTTTTCAATGGTAAATTTTCTTCTATAAATGTCAAACTGTCGTTCATGATTTTCATACTATAAGTGCACCAGACTCATATCAAATACATCATAACCAGGCTTAATACTTTCAGCATTCGGAACTATATGGAAATTAATCAAAGCCGAGTGGTGGTCATGAACTTACAGCGCGAATAAGAGTTGGTTGCTTGAATGCTGTCTTTTCTTTACTTGCGGATGTAATATTTGTCATCCTCTGTGATGCACTGCGAGGAAATTTCCCAATTCCAATCCAAAGTAGATAAATTATTGATGAATTCAATTGCAATTCCCTGAAAATAATTAGTTAATAAGTGGTCGGTACGCAGAAAAAGAAAATATCACAAATACACTAGCATTAGTTAATTAAATATTTCGTTTAAACAATTTGCAATATTTCAAGCAAAATTTATTTTCCTTGCATGGGATGTGATGCGGTAAATTTTCGTTCATTATTTTGTCGAAAATAAAGATCGAAAAGGAATAGTTACTTGGTTATATTTCATCAATTTTGATATTAGAAGAACCCTATGCAGATTTCATGTAGTATTTATTGGACACCCCAAAATACCTATAAACTTTAATAAATATTCAGAATAAAAAATATATATCTAACAGTCAAATGAATGTCGTCAAAAGAACATTCGTAAGGTTAAATATAATAAAATAAATATCCTGGAAAAAAAGTGCATAAAATTAGATACCAGACGTTTCTTTATCTGACTTCAAATTCTGCAGTTATTTGAGCCGTCAGTTATCCGAAACTGTTATCCACAAAAAAACTACAATATCCATTTCAGTGAGCTAGTTATTATGAAGAAATGTTATTCTTGCAGTTCAATGATTTCGTTTCTGATTATTTAGCATAGAAATATCTTAATTTGCATATATTAATAAAGTTATGAGATCAAAATTCAAATATTCCCTTTTATTATTTTGTGAACCCAAACAGTCTATTATGATTTTAATGCAGGAATGTCACAAAGATATTCACTGGTTTAATGGCTGCAGAAGAAAAATCTGAATTTAATGCCTTCATGTTAAGGAAAATGGGACAATGACTTCACTTTTTTAGAAGGATACATCATGGAATGAAAAGCCGTATACCTGTTGAAATTTGTTTGTTGTTTATGTAAAAATATGAGTTTTATAGTTAAATTATGCTAACCTGTTAGCAAAGAAATTTGGATAAAAATACTCGCCTTCCCTAAAAGTAAGCATAAGTTCAAAATAAGTTAAATACCTTTTAAAAGTATTGTAATTAGTAGAAAATGGAAAAGAAATACGAGAATACGTTATGAAGAATTTTATTAGTGTTATTTTAAATTAAAAATAATTTGATTTCATGAAAAAAAATATGATGATCATGAAATAACATAACATTCTTTTGTATTATGTTCTGACATGTGAGTAGTCAATAATAACTAATAATTTTTAACGTATCCTTAAATTTACTTTGATCATATAATGTTCAAATCTTTTATTACCCAGTTCGATGCCAGTGAGTTTCAAAGACCAATTTCTAAATAAACTAACGTAATTTTACTAAGCATTAAATATTAGAATACATTGGCATAATACCATGGTTAACCAGAAACAAAAGAACATACCTAGAACAAAAGAACAAAAGTACATACCTGGAAGTATTTCTATATAATCTCAATCATAACGATCTTCTTGTACAGAATTACATCTAACACCAACATAGGATAAGATTGCTCCTTCGTTGAACCACCTTCATTAATTTCTAGTTATTGACGGTAGGCCCTACATGTTGACTGTTTAGTATACTACATGAAGCTTAAAAACCGCCTTCTTGACTGGGAGAAGATCCACTCTCAAACAGGATTTCTTTACAAGAAAGTAAGATTTTTGTACTTTTCTTCTAATCCATCAATGTAAGAAAATATAAACATCAGTGAGACGTTAATAGTGTTTTAATTCTTACCGATAACATTTAAAACTGTGTTAAATCAGCATTATTCAGCTATATTAACAATGGTTGTTTACTTTGGTAAAACCAAAATCACGGACGTATTACATACCGACTGTTAGTTGCCTTCAATGAGCCAGCCTGCGTTGCCATGAATGGGCCAGTGGCCCAACCACGGAAACCATATCAAGATAAATATTTTGTAACTTTTTCAAGTTGAAGAATAAAATGTCACTGTATCTGGGTTAGTAAAAAGCTATCAGGAATAATTAAATCCATAGTTAGAAAATGATCATATCTTCTTCGTTCTAAAAATAATTATAAGCTATTAATCTAATTTTAATCTAAACCGAAGTATCCTTAATCCGTATTAAATGAATATTTTATTGAAATCATCAAAACGATTTTTTATTACGTCTTGCTTAACTTATGCCTATTTGCAATTTTATAATTTGTATCTGTACAATAAATAGATTAACAAACATTAAGGGACAAGTTTCTACGTTAGAGACGGAGAGAAGGAAAACTAGAAGTTTGTTTGGGAAAGCATGTGGACAAGCAGCAACAGTAGGGACGGCAATGAAGGATTTTGCTAAAACAGGAGTTAGGCCAGTGAACAGAGATGCATTTCAAGACTAATTTTGTTGTAGCAGTGCAGTATTAGACAAATAATGTTCCTGTTGAAGAAGTTCCTGTCACAAATTTAACTGCTTCTATTAGTGGACTGTCGCATGACTTGCAGTCTCCAGGCAGAAAATCTGTTTCAACCACCAGTGGAACAGAATCAGAACCACTTCCATTTGGTACATCAACATTGTTGTCAAAAGTTAAAGTTGTGTGAAATCTCTCCAATTCCATCTAAATTCTCAATTAGAAAAGGCTCACACAAGGGTAAAAAAATAATAGTGTGAACAAGTAACCCATACAAGCAGAACCTGAAAGAGGCTTAAAAAAACAAAAGGAAGTAAAGACAAACGACTCCAAACTTCTGGAGACATTAAAGGCTAAACTTTCATTGCCTTCAGTAAAAAGGACTATGCATTCCAGCAAGGATTCATGGTTCTGTCCTATCTATTGTAATGACTTCAAGGAAGGCATGATTCAATGTCTGCCATGCATAGTGTGGGCTTATGAGAAGTGCGCTGGTGTCAGAAAGGTGACCAAATGTATTATTGCAAAACATGCAACTGAATGTATTAAGAACGAATAAGTGATGCAGTAATTTGCATATGATTTATAGCCTAATATCAGTATAGGCTTTAATTATTTTATGCTATTTAAAAATTTTCTTGTTCGTTTTATACTAGCCTAACTCTAAATTACCCTTAAATTCTCATTTTTATTAAGATGTTTCTAAAAAGCGAAATTCAGTATTATTTCATAGATTCTCACATTAGGCCTATTTTATGATTATAAAGACTACACTAAAATTCAACTCCTGATTCCTTGTGAATAATGAAAAGCTATGAATGTGGTTTAATGTATTTTCAGTCTTCTGTGTTCGTTTCTAATCAGATTTTTATGCTTTTAATTTACGAATCATGCTGAAAATAGTTTTAAGCATTTTATTAAGTTGCGTTAAGATGATATTGTATTAAAAGAATAGCTACCGGCCTATTCATATAAGCTCCCCGGAATGAAGGCGATCGGTTTCTTTCATTGGGCCTGTGGCACCTATTTTTTTTCTAATATTTACTGAAACATTTCATAATTATAACGTTTATTCCTAGATATGTGTAAAGTGATCTTTACATTAACATGTAAAAATCTGTAAAATTGCCAAATTTGACGATTTTAAGGATCATTTTGTAAAACTAGCCCATCGATAGTAACTTTCCTCCTCTTTCTTATGTGAACATCAGTCATGTGTTTTGTATTTACCCTGACACGATTCATGACCAAGACATAATTATCCCTATGCGATAAGCTCCAATGAGGATAACACGGGATGAAGCTGATATACTTTTGTATTTAGCCTAGCTTAAGAACTCTTTCGAAGGCCTGGGCAGCAATAGAATTCATTCTAAAGTCATTAAAGAAGATTTTATAGGTATCTGTGAGGTTGCGCCCGTCTTTCGCGCCTTCGAAAGAAAATAATAATGCCAACTTTACTCAGGAAGGAAAGGCAGTAGATTCTAAATAAACCTTTGAGAAACGTTCACCCGTTCTCTTCTTCGCAAACTTCTTGCTGTCTGTTATCCGCAAGAGGATTACGGTTATCTTCTCGGAAGACGCTCGCCTTCTTTTAGTCCGTCGCTGTTGTTCTCATCTTGGCTGAACAGAGAGGTTTCGAAAGGGTTTCAACCGCTTTCTTTGGAATTCTCCGTCCTGCAGGATCTTTTCCTGTCCGTCCACACTCTTCTGTGTTCTCGTCGAAACGGGAATATTTGGGGATCTTATTCCAGTGTTTCTCTTTCTTTGTCAACTACTACATGCCCTTCTGTTGTTTGTTCACTCAGTTTTCCCTTTTCTTCGAAGCAGAAGTATTTATTCATTGTCCTCATGCCCCGAAATGGTAACGAGCTCATTCCGCAGCCACTCTCCCATGGTAAGCTAAATTTCTCTTTATTACCACAATCCACTCTCTATTCTCAAATGTTCTCTATACATTAGATGGGAACTACACGTCCGACATTTTTTAAAAAGGAAAAGCTTTTAAAATCTTTCATTCTAATTCTAGAACATTCTTTCATGTGTTTTTGTTCGCTTCCATAGAAGCGTTCCTTAGAATTTCAATCTTACACTTTTTAAATATTTAAATAAATAAGAAATTATAAATTACTCTTATTCTTGCAGCTCAAATGTCGTCACTAAGCTTGCAGCTCAAATGTCGTCACTAAGCGTACTTTAAACGATCGCCACTAAAATGACATAAAAAATGCGAATTTAAAATTAAGCCAAAAAATAATCAACATTTGTTTGGCGTAGATTTTGAGTAAACATTTGTAGAATTCGTGAGTGATCATACACAGGTCTTTCTTCTTCTTAAGCAGAAACATTTTTGTTTCTAAATATTACAATAAACGGAGCAAAGCGATCGCGAACGTAACGCAATGTATCCAAAAAAATAATAAGAGAATGTAAAAGCTAAGGTATTAGAATTCTGAAAGCGTTAGTGAGGTTTGAGTTGAAATTATTGATATTAATTAAAGAACATGCATTTGCGGGAAAGTAAAAAATCTTCAACGAAATCCAGTTTATAATTGTAGAAACTTTATGGATCATTTTTGTAGAACCAAGTTTAAAATTATGATCAAATGCCCAATTATGATTGATTATTGAAGATTTACATATTTCTCCTTTTTCGAACATATGATTCTTGTTCCTTGACACGAAATTTTAATAAAAATATTTTAAAAGAATATTTTCTTAACACAGAAACTTAAATTGACATTCAGAATATATCTGAGCCAAACTCTAACTGCAAAATCAAATCAGATATCTGGCTTTTCGGTTGCAGGAACTTTCAATGCATACTTATTGCTAGAGCAAGTTGCTAAATAATATCTATTTCTGCTTTTAAACCTTGCCCAATTTGCGTTTCGGAAAAGAAGGCTAACGGAAGGCTGAAAAAAAATAATTTATAATTTTTAATAAAATTTTACGTTAGAGTTAATCATATTAGACCAGTGCTTTTGTCTGTGGTCCCCGAAGCCTGCCGTTATGCTCCTGCTGGATTTTCAAAAACGACAAAAAGTAATATTCAAGTTGACTGCGTGAAAATTGCATTGAACATGGAAAATTTTACGAAATTTATTTCCAGGTATCCTAATTACGGACTTCCTACTCTAGTCTTAGGAACTAAAGAGAGATTTAAAGCGTTATAAGCGTTATGACTGTAATTTTACAGGTTTATTAATTTCATTAATGTGAGTGACAACATTAATTTAATTTTTAGTTAATAAGATGAAAATTATCTTTACTTTAAATTATCTTTACTTATCTTTACTTCTTTAAAAAACTTTAGTAGCTTTGACTTACTAAAAATGAATAAAAGTTTTCTTTTATTAGCTTAATTAGTTAATGCGAAAATAAAATTAAAGAATTTTAATTAGTACACTGGCATGTTTATTTAATAAGCATACTGCATAGCATTTAAACATATGCTGAAAATTGTTTTCGACGGTGTTAGTACATTATTTGAGATAGATGTTTTAATTATTTTTTGCTCTGTTGCCGCAAAAACCCTGAATGAAGGGAATATTAAGATTTCATTCTGGTGTACCTTAGTAATCTAAAATTGGCTAAAAAATAAATGTTGACTTAACGCATTTCTAGTACGAAAAAATTAAGCGTAATATCTTCACCTGTGAAATACGTATTTATTCAGAACATTAAAGTTGTAGTAGATAATTCAAATACATGTTTAGTCAGAAGAAAGCTAGGTAACACCTGTCACATAATGACAGTCACATCATTAAATTTAGACGTCATGCTTATAGAATTCTATAGGACATGGTAGAAAAGAAAAGTGTCTAGATATTTTAAACAAAATGCGCTATTTGGTCGATCTCGTGGATATGGAGTAAAGAATTTGCCCCTGGATTCAGTTCTGAATTTATGAATTCTCCTTCATTTTGGCGCCTAATCGGCGTGAAAAAAAATTCGACAGGCATACTTAGCAAAATAGATTCATGCTTGCGAGCGTGAGAAGAGGAAAGAAACAGAGGGATCTTCAAAACCGGTCCACTTATAATCTATTTATCCAACGACCGTTGCAAAATCAGAAAGGAATTCGAAGTGAAAATGTGAGAGTTTGCCTTGATAGAAGGGGACAAGAGTTTTGCAGAACATTCTAACTTATAAAATGTGTTCCCATTGAAAAACGTTTGAGAAAGCCTGTATTAGACAATTTCCTATGTTAATAAATAGTGTTATGGTATTCGAAGGCTGATAAAAGCATTTTCTGAAACTCTCTGTAATCCATTTTATTTATCTTTCTCTTTTAAATCCTAAGCATATTTACTGCTGTTTAATGAAGATTAATGTTTGCTTAATTTGTAAAGATTATATCCGTATTTACGTTAGGAGCAACTCTACCAGATTTAAAGCAAAACCTTCTGTCAAGTTTCATTTTGGTAGGAAATCGACTTCAGTAAGAAATGAACAAAATGATTTAACTGGAAACGAGCCAATGGTTTATCCTTTTTTCCTTCCCGGTAACACTTGTGGAAGTAAATACTAAATCAGCTGCCGATTTCTTCTGTTATATTTTTTTTTCTCGTTTAAAACATTTGTTGCTTTTTAACCTTTACACTTCTCATTTATGATTTTGTTTAAAATAAAGCGAATGTCAGTTTATTTATGTTTTATTTTGTTTGTAGTCTTCGTAATATACTTATTTACGAAACTGTGGAGTTAAGGTTCCTCTAAATACGGAAGACATATTATTTATTCTTTTTTCCCTTACTTTCCCTTTATGTCGTATTTTTATTTAGAAACATTTGTTTTTTCTTCTTCATTTACTTTCTTAGCTGTATTTCATTTCTTAGGTCTTAAGTTTTTCAAAGTAAGGTAAGATTTATATGAGAAGATCTTCAGCATTTGGAAAATAATTATTTTTTGGTTACAAAATATACATTTTTAGATGATTGCCGTAGAACAAAATATTCAGTTAATAAAACACTCATTATAAGTGTTAAAAAGTTAAATAAGAAACCGCTCCACATTTCTACGCGTAAAATTCTATGAGATATTTGAAGCCAATGTCTTGTGGGGAGACCGGGTACAAAAGTTAACGCTATTTTACACAGTATTACTCAAATCAATTTTGGAACTGTTTTCTAAATCTGAAAAAAGAATCTCAGGAAATAATTAATTTTGTTGACAGTATGCACTGAAAAATAATCTAAGTTTGCTTCCTAATACCTTCAAGAATTTTAGAATAAAACATATGAATGGGAGAATAATGAATATTCTGCTGAATGGGCACTTTGCTCGGTTGGGGATCGTATCAAATGTTAAACTTTATGATTAGGGAAATTTTCCACTTATATTGTTGAAGCTTTCTTCGTAAAACTATCTACCTTATATAAAAACATAATGATTAGGGCAAGAATTATCTGTGATTAATACTGTTGCGTGCGTACGAGTTCGTAATAGATTGAATGCACAAGTCCGATAAAAAGTTAATAAAACTTACTCTTATCACAAGAAATATATAACGAAACGCTGGATTTTTTTTCCTCAAAGATATGTACAATATCGCAGTATCACGCATTATAATCAGAAGCTATATTTTAAACTACTAAAACGTAAAACAGAATGCAATCCAAAGCGCAGAGATAGCTAATCCGATCTCTCCGCGAATTCAATACAATCAGCAACAACACTTATCTAAACAACTGAGCTGAGATGTTAATCTCCGGCTTTTATAGGCCTTTCTCTTTTTTAAATGGGCCGCGCGAGACAGTTCTAGCAATTTCTGGAAAGCACAAGGAGTAGAATTACGATTACAGCTAACATAGTAGTCAATGACATTTATGCAAATTAAATATCAACTACGGAGATAAACTTTGAATAAAAGTTTAAAAATGTTAAATGTACGTGCTCTTGTATTCTTACTTTTCTGATGTAGCTTTCTATTAAAATTTGGCATGCGGTGTATTGCACTAGGAAACAAAACAATTTTAATTATAATTCTATTAAAAATATCTAACTAAATGCAAAATTCGTAACAGTATGTAAGGAAATAAAGCCTGTAACCAAAGTTTTGCGAAATTTTCTTTAAATAAACAGAAAATTATATACGTATATATCAATATAACACTATGATGGGAATGTGAAACATTGATATCTACTTCATACAAACGTGAAAATTAAGTGTTGAAATAATTGTGAAATCTGTCTAAGACAACCGTTCGTAGATACTTTTATTGATAGCTACCTGGAGCTAGTTTCCTCAGAGAATACGACTATCTGTGTTGGAGAATGTCGATTTCTATAATTATTTTAACAGCTTCAACGATTTCGAGTAGGTCAAAGTCATTATACAAATCTTTGGCTTTTAGAGATATACAGGATGTTACAAAAGATGTAGGAATGAATGAACATACTGTTACGAATTTTGCATAAAAGTGAGTATGTCGAATGACAATACTCACTTTTTTCTGGTGTAAATTGATTAGCGATTTGAAAAACCATAAATGACGTTAGAATGATATATGTATGACGAAAATTGCCGGTGTAAAACCTTTGCAAAGGTGAGGATTGTACTAAGAGTGTTTTAAATGACGAAAATATTCATGTTTTTGGCAATGTCAGATTAAAAACAAAATTTTATTTTCGACAAATAGCGAAGTCTAACATTTATTGCGGTCTCTCGGTCTCTATACGTACACTGAGGAAAGTTTTATACTCGTTATGAAAAAATTGAAATTAGGAGAAGTTTGACTCCAGCGCGGCAAAAATTGACCAACATATTTACTATCAAAATTTGCAATTTTTGACTTCATTTTCAACTTACTTTGAGAGATCGGTAATTCAAGTTAGACTCATTCAAAGAAATAAGTTTAAATGAAGTGCAGCAAAATGTGTATATTAATATAACAGGCCATAGAAAGAAGTCATACGGTTTCCAACAAACAGCATAAAATTATATATGTAGGAATTAAAAGAACACTTTGTGGACTTTAATTCGAGCTTAGGGATTTGAATATAACAAAAATATTAACTGTTAACTACTGCTTTAATAAGAGAATTTTAAAGGATATCAAAGTATCTCATAACGATCGCTTTCGTGAGACAAACATCCTTGAAACTTAGCTGATTGTTGACAATTTGAAAAAGTGTCTCATCATCATTCCTCTAAGCCAAACACTTTCACAGAAACCAAAAATTATTTGGAAAAGTACGTGATGGTTTATTCAAGGGGCACTATATCAAGTTAAAAGATAACTTCTCGTGTATTTTCGTCCTAGCCTTTTAGCTCAAGTTTCGGAATTTTTTTTAACTATACACGTAATTTCTTTCTTCTTATCAAACCATTCAGAAAGCGAACTAGTTTTTATAGGTTAGGCTTCAAGAAAACAAGGACATGTATTGCTGTCGATGGTTCTTAAAATCATTGCACGAGGAAAGGCTGAGAGTTCACTTGTGTAAAAGAATTGGGATGTAGTGGTCACACCAACTCGCTGTATCTTAGCAGCCTCAAAACTGACGCCCTGTGAGATAGTAGAAACAACTGCGCATGGAAACTGTAAATATGAGGTAAAACAGAAGAAAAATAAATTCAGAAAGGAAGGGCAAGTGCCTTAATTTAGAATTGTCTTCACTGACAATCAGTTCATATAACATTTGCTGGTGATCCGGACGTGATAAATGTAACTAATAAAGTTGGAAAACTCACAAGTATAATTGGAATCTTTAGAACTGCAAACTGACCATCAGTGGATGTGGAAAGTGGCCGAAAGAAGTTGACTTATTTAACAAGCAAACGTTAGAATTTAAGCGGGACGCAATTTGAAGTAGGCCATTTTTAATTTTTCCAGTTTTCAATAGTAAAATATTTATTAGTTACTGATTATTATAATTAACTGGAATTTAATATTACAACGAAAGTTATACTTAAGGCTGTAATATTACGTACGGTGATAAAAATTATCAAAATAAATCTCATCTGAATTCTAAAAGCAATGACTATTTTAAGCATAAACAAAGCGCTTCAGTTTTAACTACCCAAACTCAAACTCCCTCGCTTCAGTATAAATACTACATGAGATCTCCTTTTAATGAAAACGAAAATTCTCTAATTCGCCATAAAGGAAGGGAAAAGAAAAATTTTAGACTGTGAAATGTTTAGAAATTACTTAAATCGTTCAATGCGACGCGGCAGCGAAGGATTGAAAGGCAGATCCCTCCATCAGGCCAAAACAGGTACCAATCTCTTAAGCTTCACTTTCTTGCTGCTATCAGATGAAACCAATGTTAATGTCCGAATTCGGTTTTATTACCGACTGACTGAAACTGAAAGCAAAATTCTAGATGAGAACGAAATTTTGAAAGTGAGGGATAGGTCAAGAAACGCTGAAATCTTTAGACAAAGTAAACATCCTATTATATTGTGAAAGACTATTTACTTCATTAAATCGATTACACATCACAAGAAAAACTTAAACGGGAGATTGTACATACCATTTTCCTCAATAAAGCAAAAAAAGTACTGGATAATAAATGCAAAGCATGGAATTAGAAACGTGTAAAATGGTGCAGAAATTGGAGTTCTAATGTATCCCCAGTCAGTGGAAGAACTACTTGGGAAGCAAAGTGATTCCAAGCAGAACCTTTCTTAAAAGCCGTCGTTGATTATGCCGGTCGGTCTGCAGTAAAAATGGAAAGGGGGAGAGGTATAATGTCAATTAAATGTTGCAGCTTTATTTCGTTATCCATAAGGGTCATCCGTTTACAGATTGTTAGCTGCTTATCAAACGATGCATTCTTAGATGCTCTGAAAAGATTTGTTTCGAGGAGAGGAAAACAGCAAGAAATAAGTAGTGACTGTGGAACTAATTTTATTGGTTCAGATGAAATTCTGAAAGAAGCAGTTCCTTCTAACCCAGAATTTCAAACCCAGAATTTCAAAAGTTGTTATTAACTAAAAACGTAAAATGAACATTCAATCCATTTCTTTACATCATGGTAGTGCCTGAAAGACAGCTGTTAAATCTACGAAACCGAATTTAAAGAAATACATAGAAATTCAAATTTTAGCTTACGAAGAGTCTATAACTCTAGTCACACAAACTGAAGTATATTTGAATTGAAGCCAATAATACAGGTCTCAAGTGATTACAACGATATGACGGCTTTGAATCCTAGACCCTTTTTCCGCTCCGATTAGGGTAGTTTCGCTAGATTTGATTCCTCTCCGTTTAGGGTAGTTTTCGCCAGATGGCGAACCGAGTATAAAAGAGTTCACTTGCGTAAAACTCTTACGGCGTGGTCACGCCAACTCATTGGATCTGAAGCGTCTCAACGCTAACTGCCTGTTAGCTGGTAGAAACAACTGTGAATATAAACTGGAAATATACGGTAGAATATAAGAAAAATAAATTCAGGAAGGCAAGACAAATGTCCAGATTTAGAACTGTCTACTCTGACAGTCAGCACACAACAGCGTTCTTCGGAAATTAAATTACTCGCATAATTTTCCTCTTTCCATTTTCATATGATAAAACTAGTAAAAAAAAGGGAGGGAAAATGCGCGAGTAAATATGGTGTATGAAACCTTAAAACTAAAATGTGATACATTGTGCTAATTATCGCCAAGGAAGCGAGAAATATATCCCTACCCTTAGGTATGCTTTGTCATAATTATATAAGCCCTAAACTCTTAACATGTTATCCGACCCTACAACGGCCCATCAGCGGCGGATGATGGTCGCTCAAGTTGTAGTTCCGACCTGGATTCGATTATAGGCGAACGAGCTGACTGCGTGGACATTTTCTTGATTTTTCCCCATGTATAATGTGTATAGGAGCCATTTTCGCTCAGAAAATCCTTCACGGAGGCATCCCTTTTCTTAGACAGATAACCCTCACAAGCTTAGCTATAATTAAATAAACGAAACGAAACCAAATCGATCATACAACACATTCCCTCAATATTTCACCGAAAGTAACTTCTCGAGGAGTTTATAGGCGAACGAGAGGTTTAAATAGTTGGACCTAATAGTTGGGTTTATAAGCGAACATTATGAGGTTTAAATAGTTGGGTCTAATAGTTGGGTTTATAGGCGAACATTATGAGGTTTAAATAATTGGGTCTCGTTATCCTTTATTTTTCTTAATTATTTGACTTACGCATTATACAGCGTTAAACATAATTTTTTCAAGGCTTTATAAAAATTGCGGGTAGCGCAGGCTTTTATTTGCCGTTCAAACCAGTTCTCGAGGAACACGTTTCTAAAAAAAAAGTTGCTTATTGCATTTCGAGTCTGCAGAAGTGATATCACATTAATGAATTTCACATAGCTAAATTTAAGAATGGTGTTTACGTTTGACTTAAATTTATGAATTTCACATAGCTGAAAGCGAGAATGGCTTTTATGTTTCATTACCACTCACAATTAATGGTAATGGCAACAATAAATGATGGTAACACCACCACCATGGTAGCAATAAATGATATTCAAGTTGGAAAGGGAGCTTAATATCCAGTATTAGTTTTACTTCTAATAAGTCGAAATTAAATTTAAACCATTATCAATAAGATTAGATTTATTTTATAACAATGTTTTCTAATAATAACTATTAAAATGAACACTATTTTATATGCAGCGTTTTAGAAAGTCAGGTTGCGCGCCTCATTGAATGATTACACTCTTATAAAATTAAGGATCACTAAACAAAAATATTGATGTAAAGGCAAAATGTTGTTGAATTCTACAGAGATAGATATTTTAATTATTTTTTTCACTGCTGCCGCAATAACCCTGAAAGAAGAGAATATTTAGACTTGATTTTGGTGTGCCTTAATAACATAAAATTGGGCAGAGAATGGCAGGGAGTCAACTTCAAAACCGGTCTATTTATAGTCTTTTTAGCCGACATCCGTTGCCACAGTCGAAATAGCATTCGTAGTTACAAGATGGACTGCTTTTGCAACTGTATTTAAAATCATTTCTTCAATCCCTACAATATTTCTAAATGTATCTTACAGATTTTAAAGGTTTCTTTACAGACTCCCTCCATCGAAAGTCGAGTGGATCAGGCCGTCAGTGGTTAGTTCAATCTGAGTTTACAATTCTGCTCCCCATCAACAGCAAAAGTCTGTGATTGATTTCCCATCAAATATAGTTTTGCTCAGGTATTAATCTTTACTCTCAGAGATCAAATCCTGACATGCATCAAGATCATTTTCAGCTGAACTTCTGAGCAGATTTCTCAAGAAATTCTAATCAGCTTTGAATCAGCTGAATTTCAGGAAAATGCCGTTTAAATTGATTCTCGAGTACTTTCAAATTTCAAATTTCATTTTTATTAGTTTTGGGAATATTTGTGTTTTTACCTGTCGTAATCACGAACTAATGTCAGTTCCTTAAAGACGGAGACATTTTTGATACTGACTTTCTCTTCCAGATCTTTCACTTGCTCATGAACGTTTTCAAAGAATGAAGGAATTCTGCATCCCTTTCTAACACTTGAGGTTTTATTCAGTCAGCTGTTCAAGAGCGAGAAGCACATGATTCGTTTTTTATTGACAAATTTTACCTTATTAGTATGTCAAAAAAGAATTTGACTTAATCTCTTAGCTCTAATATCTGAAAATCACATTTTCTCTTGAAACCATTTGTGTGAGAGAAGCATATAATGGCCTGTATTTATGTTGACGTATAATTGCATGCAAGTTAACTGTTTTGGGATCATTCTTCGACAAAATTCCCAATTTTAGTTGTTTGATCCAAACATTTTTTTAACGGAGCTGTAAGTAATTTTGAGACCATTGTGTCTCGTTGTATTATACAATGATTTCATTTAGCCCTTGGAGAATGTATTTTAACTATGTTTGAAATGTTAGTTTTATCCCCAACATGACCCATGCTAAAGCTGCATTGCATCCACTTCCACTGTCCCACAAATGTTTTTTTGAAAAAGGAAGCACGAAATCTTTTCTAAAATACCTGAGGTTCTACTGATGGTTTGCAAGAATAAACAATATATGAGTTCCTCTTTAATTTGACTCGAAGAAACATATCTTACATACCAAAGGATATGTAACGCTAGTTTTCGAGATGAATTTAAAAAAACGTATTCTGTCTATTGTATCTCGTGTCTGATTCTATTTTTTATATCAATGGCAGGACTGCTGATACTCCTTTTAATGATCACTGCATAATAGAGAAGTTTCTGCGAGTCTTTTCTTGCAATGCAATTTCCATCATTTTGAGAGTATACTTTTTCAGTTGCTGATACGTTCTCCCTTCATTGGTATCTTAAGCACTATGTTATTGAAAACTCTGTAAGCGTGTAGAAACTGTTTTTGAATTTTTTGGAACAGGAAAAGTGAGACAATTATTTATGCTTTCTCCGGGACTAGAACCTTCCTTCTGGACCTTCCGAGCGCTATTCTGACATACCTTACAATTATACCATGAAGACACGCTGTAAAGGAAATCCTAATTGAATGCTGTAAAACTATATATTGCATTTTTCCTCACTTAAAGAGTCACTGAGGAGAAGAGACATCTTATTGGGGACGAATTATGGTCCAATATCCTTTGAGTTTGGGAGGATAACTTACAATGTTTTGTAGCAGGAAGCAAGAAAAGTCAGCAGTGACCTCGCTGGGTCTCAAATTCTCACACTGCGTCACGTAGTTGGACGTGATTTCCAGTTACACCTCGAAGGCGTGTGGTAAGGAAGAAATAAAACCTCAAAACCGTATGGTTCCGCTCATGGAATGCATTTGCTAAATACAGATTAAACTTAACAAAAGAATTCCCTTAAATTTATAGAGTTTGGTTACTTTGGGAGCATAATTTAGTTCCAAAACTTAACAGATGTCATGTGAAGTACCGCTATGTCTGAAATTAATTACAAAGACTTGAGAAGTCTTAAAACAACTTTTTTATTAAAATCAGAACTCGAGCACAAGTGCACGTCTTGTGCTTAACAAAATCAGCTGCCATTTGTGGCGATAAACTAAAGTAACTGATAAATTCAAATTTAAAACGTAAGCTAGTTGTCAAAGACTACGCTATTATATATAGATCTAAGCTGGTTCAGAACACTCTAACTGGCGTATCAGTTTAAATATCAGCAAATAACGCAAAACCGAATAATTGCAAACTTATCAGAGATGGCAGAACTAAAGCAAGCCTAGCCTCGAGAGGCAGAAACACACTCTGTTCTAACATCCCCAAACCCCAGTTTAATTACTCTCTAAGTAATTTACATTCATTGGTCATTTACATTGACGAGGAAATGAAAAGGAGAATTAACAATAAATACTGAAATCGCAAATAACTGGTTAATGCAAAATGATAAATGCTACAAGGTTTAAAAATCACTTTTTAAGCCTTGCAATACTTAAAACTTGTAACCTTGTAAACCGAAACTGATTTTTAACCCTTGTTTAAAAATTTGTTTTGTTTGTTAATGTAGTGTAGAGAGGGGTCCTTCTGCAAATATTATTTGAAACTTCATTAATTTCTTAGGAGCATTTGAAAAAACTTCTTTTTAAGAAAACAACTAAGAATGAAGAGTATTTTATAAGAATTTTCTAGGAATAAAAAATGTTCTATACGAAAAGAAACTTACGAAGGATAATGTTTACAAAAGTCACAAAAGGCATGTCCAAAAACATAGAAACATTGAAAGAAGGTTAAAAAATCTTAACAAGCAAATTGTTTTCTGGTGAAAACAATTTGCTTGTTAAGATTTTTTAACTTCGCAATAGGATAATTACCAAAATATGTTTCGTAATTTTCTGCTAATTTGTTTTTATTTACTGTGCGTTGATAAACATTTATGTATTATTTGGTTTGTATTTCGTTTTATATTAATTTTATGCATAATTCATTGCCATTTTTTTATTGTATTCTTTTGTATACTGCTTTGTATTTAACATTTTTAAACTTACGTGTTACTCTTGCATATTTTTTTACTTAATTAATTTATTACGATGCAATGCATGAAATTCTGTTGTATATTTGTTGAAAATTAATAAATAGTTCCAGATGTCCCCGTTATATCACCTTTTAAAGTATATACTAGGTTTTTGCTACACTCGGAGGAGAAACTCGTCAAATGTGGTTTTTATTTTAGAATACTTAAGAAACAAGGCCTAGGAACATGAAGCTTTTTTCCAGAAAACTCATGCAGTTCCTTTTCCCACCTCTCGGCAAAACTATAAATGAGTGGAAGAAAAAGTTGGCGAGTTAGTCAGTTGTGAGTTTAGTAATGAATTCGAGAGATCAATATTTTTAGCCTTACTTTACGAAAGAGGAAGACTTTCCGTTGGCTGTTTTTGAGCTCTGACACTTTGAATTGTCAACAAGCGATCCTGAAAATTCGCGACCATCTCTATTGCTCTATTTTTCTTTATGTTTATGAGGTATTTCATGGCTATCCTTCAGCAGATACATTTCTGTATTTTCTTTATCTATGTTGATTATTTTATCATTTGCAATCGTCACAAAAGATCTAATTTTCTTTTCAGTGTTATCTATGAGATTATTAAAAAACTTATAACATCACCCTACTGACACTTATATCAAAAAGAAAGGTGTATAAATTTATTTCATCTTTTCAAAATATTAGCAAATTTAGTACAAATTACTATAGCTTTAAGAAGTACTAGGGCATATTTTTTTTCCATTGGCGGGTACTTGCCGACTTTGGCTTGGCTGTTTGTAAGAAGGAAGTTGTAACCATTTTATCGTGAAAGCACTTAATAGGTGAATCACCGTTACTTCCTATGAAGGGATGGACAATTACAGCCATGCCTTCTCCCCGATTCGAATCCGGGTTCTTCGGTATCGCAGTAGGTTCCCCTATCTACTATACCGTCTTTGATACTATTGTTATTATTCCGGCATGCAAAGGTAAAGACGCTGAACACTGGTAGTTCGGTCCGAGGTTCGAATCCCGCGAACGGGCTGGCTGCATGGGCGTTTTCATGGTTTCCCCATGTGTAACGTGTATACGAGCCAGTTTCCCTTAGAAAGTCCTCCACGAAGGCATCTCTCCCTTTAGGCAGATAGCCCTCGTGTGCTTTGCCATAATTAAATAACCCATAACCCATAACCCGGCATGCAAAGGGGAATTCCTATCCCTGCTCTTGCCAGATTCCTGACTGAATACCGAATTGAGCCTGACGTCTGAGGAAGTTCGTAAATAAAGAGGATAAGCTGAGGTGGGAAAAACTTTGAAGCCCATTGCTTCCTGCGAGAAAACGTCAAGACTGGATGGAGCTGTAGAAGGGAATGTGGTCAGGCACTGTTTAGCTGATCACGTGGCCTAAAGCAGTGAATCTAATGTCAGGAAGGGGCGTGGCTTTCTAACTACTGTACTAATTGAGAACATATATGCACACAATTTTAAAAATTGCATGAAATCAGTAATGAGAAGATAATTTTACTAATTTGCCTAAAGAGGTGAAGTATGTATTGACGTAACTACTTTCATCCGAAACATCAAAGAGAAATGTAATTAGCCACATCAAAGTTACTTATCTCGCAACTTTAAAAATATATGCTAACAAGTTGTTCTTAATGTATTTTCGTATCAAAAATTAATAATGCTAACAAATGTTAATACTTTTGTAACTTTATTGAATATGCTGAACATATTTAGGGACCAGGATGGGATGCAGCTATGATCGACTCAAATAATAGAATTATCAAATGCAGTAGAAGTATAAAGAATAATTTCAAACCGTGTTACAAAAGAGCTTTTCTGAGTTACAATCTTGTTCCGATATTACAGAATTTAATTGCAGATATTACTATAAAGATAGGCTTTGAAAACGATGCAGTATAAAATGCGTGATAACGCTGTAATTGAGGTTGATATTTATCGTAAGAGTGAAAGGGAGACAAACACAGCTCTTAAGAAAATACCAGCTGCAGCGCAAACTCGAATCATACGTTTCCTAAAATTGATATGACATATTAAATTTAACAGGGACATCCTAAAAAAAGTGAAGATTTGCTCCATACAGGAACACAACTCTTAACATTCAATAGGAATTTCTGATAAAACTTAACTGCTAGTGAATAATTTGAATACATTTAATTTGCATGCTTAGGAGTTAAATGTAAAATTCTTAAAAAGATATACGTAAAAAGAATCAACTATCCACTAGGCATAAATACTGTATTTGTCTGCGTAGCAGCAGTACTGTTAGAATGCTTACTTCCTCAGAGGGTGTTTAAGAAAACATTTGTGATCTCTCCTACAAACGTAAATTTTTTATGATAAATTCCAACTAAATATTAAGCCAGAATTAATTGCAGTTTAAAATGTTTAGATTTTCACTAGAGAGTAATTAGATTTTAAAAATCTAAGGTAAGACATTGAAAACGTTGTATAATTTAGAATTAACCACGGCAACGAGATAATTACGTGATTCCAGAATAGAGAATTTTATGGCTAGGTCAGGCAGAATAGCAAGATTGCTTCGGTTTTATGGATCTTGTTAAAAGATTTATTAAGTGGCAAATACAAGTCAAAGGCTTCACTAACGGTTTTCGGTTGAGGCCGACTGATATTTTAAAAGAAATTTACACTGATATTATCCATCTCTTAATTATGGATTAGACTAGAACTTTCCGCTAAGACACGAATAGAATTAAGAGTATCATCTAGTTCTACGCTTAAAATGCATTAAAAGCGCTGAATATTCCGTGCACCGTAACTTCTTAATATTACGATAGGGAAATAATCTATTCAAAGAGAATTAGTGAAATGAAACTCAGTTTTAACTGGATTTGAGGTGACACTAGATTCTTGAGCCATGAAGCAGTACGTATCACAGCAAAGAGAGTTATAAAAAAGCATTGAATCCTTTTCCTTTTAAAGTAAGAAGTGGACACTGATTTCGCTGAGTCGAGTACATCTCAAAAGCGAATTTAAAAGTCAAATTACTAGAAAAATGACAGCAAAGTTATGAACACCTTACTGGTTCTGTGTAGAAATACTATTTCTTGAAGATATTAGATAGAAGAATAAGAATGGATTATTACATAGCAAATCAGAGAAAAATTTTCTGCTAGCTATGGAAAGTACTTTGAACAAGTGTTATGTGTAGCTATAGTAGCATTCGCATTCGTTTGAATGAAATTTCCTATCTAAATGATTACTTTTTATTATAGGATTGAAGAAATAAAGTCTTCCTTGTTTAATATTTATATTTGACTTTCCAAATAAGATCTAATCCAAGATGAAGTCTGTATAAAGGCTCCTAAACAACTAATGCAATGTTAACAACCAACACGACTTGATAACTGTCAGTAAAGTACAACTGTCTATTTTGTATCTATAAAAACATGTGCTGATATTTTGCTTTGATGCTTACGTTTTCGAACATTTTTGTTTTTGGTATAATTTTTGTTATGTTCTAAATAAAATTAAGTTTAGGGTCTTTTTTGATGACAGTAACATATGGTTTAGTTTTTGTTTTCGGTATAATTTTTGCTATATTTCAAATAAAATTAAGTTTGTGGGTCTTTTTCGATTAATGTAATATATGGTTTACGTAAACAATAAAAAAGATTCATTGTCAACCATCTTGGGTGCCCACTAGCGGCGAGTAGTAATATAATTTAATACGAACTACAATGGCTGCGAGGTTTCTTGGCTTTCTCAATACGTAATATGAGTACGAACCGATCTTAAACACCCTCGACAAATGCATCCATCAACATAGCTCGTTGTTTTGCTTTAATCAGTTAACATACCCTAACTTAACTTAACCTAATCTTCAGCTATCACGGGCATGAAAATAGTGAGTGCATTCCATCCTTTTGCAGTTTCTTCAAAATCCTTCTGTAGCGTTTTTCATAAGTGGAATATGTTAATCAAATTTCATTCATTCATTCTATAGCATAAAGATTTTTACAATCATTGTGTAAGCAATGAATATAAAATTATTACCTGAAGCGTGTATATTACCACATTTTTCGGGTGACTTAGTCTCAGGCAATGTAAAGAATAAAAAGTATTCTTATTTCTCAGAAACCTAATCATTCAGTTAAAGGATTCAAGTTTTTGGAAATGTACGCAACGGAGTTAGGAAAAGTAGGACAAAGAATTTCAGTCATGAATGTAGTTTCACTGATCACAATAAGGTAAGAAAGTAACTTTAGTTTGAAGTAGATTTTGAACAAAACTCTATAAAAATCTAGGGCTATCAAACCTACAAACCTTTTTTTTTTCAAAGTGGGAGGAACAACAACTATATTTTTACAGAAAGCAACAGGCGGAGCAAAGTGAACGAGAACGTAGCGCTATCTCTCAAGAAAAATAGTGATGTAATGTGAAAAGTTAATGTATCATAACTCGCAAAACGGTAGGAAGGACTGAATTGGATTTAATATCATTAGTTAAAAACGATAAATTTTTCTGAATATAAAAAGTTTCAAAGAAATCCACTTTAAAAACTGAAAAAGTTTTATGGATGATTTTAGCGGGGCCAAAGTCAGGTTCAGATTAGTGACGACTGATTATTAGGTGTCAAATTTTTTTTATTTCTTCTTTTTGAACACAAGATTCAAAATCCTTGACTCAGAATTATAAAGCTGTTTTAGTTTATTCATATATCGTAAACACACTGATATGATAAGGTCTAAATTTCTCAAGAAGTGAAGTCATTGATAGAGTCTTTAATACTGGAACATCGAATTTTACTGTGAGGTGAAAGAATGACATAAGAGTTGAGCATCTGAAAAATCCGAATCCTTCCATTTTTGGAAAACATATTTTTGCTGCTGAAGAAGAAGGACGTGCGTCTGACGGCTTTCGAAATCGATTCGCTTTATTCAAAATCTACGAGAATTTAAGTTGCTTTTTGCCTAATTTTAAAATTTACACTGGCACGTTTTCCTTCCAGTTTTGGTTAATTTCCTTGGTTTAGAAATTGGGTATTTACCAGACATGGCTCTCTTATTTTTTTAATAAGTTTACCACGTATGGAAATTTAACACGTACTGTACTCTTGAAACAATAAGAAATCATTTTTCACGATTAATAGGCAACTACCGAAAGTTTTTGTCATTTCTACTGTTTTCTTTAACTAAATGTTTTCCAAAATATAACTGCATTTATTGCTTCCAGTTATTATGACATATGGTAGCATATTACGTACTGAAAAATAAGCCGCCTCAGCTTTAATAAGTTCTATGTATTTATTACTTATTGTGAATGCTTCTTGAGTTAAAGGATTGAGAATGAGAATAAGTTTACAAAGAACTTCCGAAATTGGAAAATTATATTAATAAGAAAATAAAGTGATAATTAAGAATTTAGCATATGAAATGAATACCATACTCACTTGTGCATTCCCTCCCTTTTTTTAACTAATTTTATCGTTTGTAAATTTAAATGAGAAAACTAAGCAAATGATTTATTTTCCGATGGATGAGGTTACTTTAGAATATAGCGAATTAATCACGGAAAACTCTCGCAATATTGTTGTACATATTGGTAAATATTTAAAGCTTTTTTTGTGTTGTTGTATTATTTACTTTACAAGGTCTTGATTAAGTTCCTTAACAAATTATTTAATGTTAAATTACTTTCCTACCTCGCTGATTTCCATTTTCCTATCAGAATGCAAATTTATATATATAGCGCGATATTCAAATGAGGTAGAAAGGAGATAGTATTTAAAAGAAAGTTTTAATGTATAGAATGAGAGCGTGTTCTGCCTGCTCAATGCCACCTTGCTAAATTGATTTTCTCGTGAGTAGTATTCTGCGGGCGTTGCGTCATTCTCGCCATTAGGCTTGTTAGCCAACCTCTGTTCAGAACCAGTTTGCGCGTCATTTTAATTTTGCAGCTGTTAGGCTAATTTACTTTTCTAGTTTTAATTAATCTATGATCTTTGATTTAAATCACACTTGTTGACTTCTGAAAGTGCGAATGATGCTTTCCGTTAAGTTTTATTTGAGTGAAATGAAAAGGTCCTTTACAACTTTCCCTGTCTCCGTGGTACTTACGAGAAATAGCGATAATCCGTTTTTAATCTTAAGAGTTCTAGTACATTTGATATTTCCGAAGAATACGAGACTCTATAACTTTGTCATTTATTTTTTTATACGTGTGTTGGCTTCTAATATGGAATTGTTGAATTTGTTGATCTGAGAATGCCAAAGTTCAGAATGTGAAAACTGAACGCTCTTCACGCGAGAGATTTTTCATGAATTTTCTGGAAGCTAATGGCCATACAAATACGACTGAAAGAGCTCTAATGAGTTCAAGTTCTGGGCGAGTTGCTGTTTTTGCTATTTGCTGCGTTGGTTTTTATTCAACTGCGAGATTTAAGTGAATAGTGACTTTACTCTGCAAGTGAGTTTTACGACTGTTGATATTTCTTGCTCCCTAAGGGGAAGCTGTATATACCTGCATTCTGCCTAAGCTGTTTGAATTACTTTTTGTAATTAATTTTGTGATGAATGATCTATTTCTTATACTTCAGTGCTGGTAGAACTGCTGTTTATGTAGTCTAGATTAAAGTTCAACCGTTACAGCCCTTAGAGAAAATTTTCATGCACCAGTCCGTGAAGTAGCAAAGCTTGGTTGAGTGGCAACAAAGTTCGGCTTGTGCTACTCGTGCCTCGCAAAATTCTCATGTGAACGCTCAGTTCTTTTATCATGTTCCCATTGTTGGTGAGTGAAACAGTCAATATTCAGCGTAAACTTCGCCGGCAGTTTGCGGGGTTTTTTCTTTGTTAATAAGATGAAAATAACCATCACGTGGAACGAATCAATTTTAAAAGTTACAGAATGTTTTTCTGCGATTGTCTCCTAGAAGAAGAAAATTACATAAATATTTTTAAAATTTTCAGTATCTAACACAAAAGGTTAGGAGAGATATACGTGAGGGAAAAATACGGGAATAAGTATGCTATTCCAGAGCAAAGCACTTCGATACCTTTTTGAATGGTGGCTGCCTTGTAAAAGTTCAAACCCTTAGAATTTGCTCTTCATTAACATTAACGTTAACATCCATTTTAATAGTATGCCGTGAAATGTTTTACAACTCATGCATTTCTGCATTTAAAATACATAGCGAGCCAAAAGTCCTCTCGAGGTTAAAAAAAAAAGGAGATCTTGCCGTCTCCCGGGTCAAAATCGGAACGGAGATGAACAAAATCTACGGTCATCTGTCGGGTGCCCAGGAACATGCCAACGGCAGACGCACTCCTGCTCTTCTCGTCACGATAAAATTCGTGGACGTATTCTGATATTTCTGTCAAGCAAGTGAGAAAAATCATAGCAATCCACATGTATTTCTGCACGTATGAGGCTCATGTGACACTTATTTTGTAATATTCAAACTCCGGGTCGTGTGAATTTCGAGATCTTTCAAAAATGCATTGGACATCTGATCTGATAATTCTACGCATAATAGAAGTAGTAAACACAATAAAGAAATTTGTAGATACACTTCTAGCATTTGAGAAGTACTTTAAAACAGCCTGATATCGTGTTAATATTATTTCACAGCTTTCATTCATTGCATCCTTTTTGGTCCAAGTAATGCTTGTATCATTCATAATTTTATGCTGAATTCTTACACAAGCAATAAGTTCTAAACTGTAACAAGAATATAAAATATATTTGTGTGTAATCGTAAGAAAGACTCAACTATATCACTAATTAGACAAAACAGTTCGTGACTAACTGAATTATCCTAGTTTTAATCGGTAGTTCTTCAGTAGAAGGATTATGACAACTTAGTATTCTTTTTTCCACAAATATTTCAAATATATTTCTGAAATTAAGATACTGGAACTTGTTGTAGGAGTTAAAATATAAAACTTTCATTAAAATTTTATACAATAATTTAATTTAACACTATATATACAACGTGAATATCGGTAAGTTAATGAAACATTGTTACGATGCATAAAATAAATTACTTTATGCTAGCAGAGTTAGTTATATTCTTTCGATAATATATGAAAACTGCTGAATACAGGATTAGGAAATTACTCAGTTCACAGGAGATAGTAACAGCTACTTAAATACACGTGTTTGAAGGAGTACTCATTTTCTCCTTCTGTGACATGCATGCTTTAGCCATGTGTAATTGTAGTGATCGCTTCTCCACTTTCAGTAAATATCATTTCGTATTGTTATTAAAGAATAGAGAATGTTTTGCTTCAATAATTTCACGACGTAATGAAGTGTGAATGTCTATTAAATTTTATTCCATGGTAGCTTTTATAGAGAGGTACTTTTCGCATCAGCAAATATCTACATTTATCGCATGCTAATGATTCCTAGAATTTCTCTAAACTATTTTTATTTAAATGCTCAATCCATAATAAGTATGACAGAAGCTTTCAGTGGAGTAATCTTTATTACGTGAATTGGTTACCTTTATGTTTCAAAAGGTTTTGATAAGAGTAAGAAAGGTCTGAATCTTTTGTGTTATTAAACGAATTTATGGCATCAGAGTTTATATTATGTTCAAGAGTAAACAAAGAGTTTGTATTATGTTCTAAGCCAAGGAATAAAATGAACGTTTGATTTATTAATAAATACATAAATAACTAAGTTAAACTTTTAAAACATTGCCAGCTTATTACATAGTGACATTCAATAGATTAGATTGATGAATGTGTAGCACGAATGATTCATTCGCAACAGAGTAAGTGTGAGTTACACTTAGAAGGTAAGCATTAGAATGTATGTATCAATTATACTCTTCTTGTAACGAACGGTAATGAACTAGTAAGTATGGAAAAGTAACACTCGGAAGAAGATTACAGTTTAAACTTCGAAATGATTTCCATTAATGTTTAAAAAAGTTAAATAGAACACTTCAAAAATCTGATGTGGACACGAAATGACTTCCTTTTGCGGATTATTAAATTATGCACATTTTTTTTCGGCATTTCATTTAAAATTATTTTTTCGAATTATTGTAACTTATTTAACCGATTCCCAAAGGCAATTTGAAAATGATATCAAAATTGCAAAGTTTTTAAAATTAAACATCCCAGGCAGTTTTTGACGTGTGGGAGTCAAACTTATAATTTTATTTTTTCATTTTGAGTATAAAACTACCCTAATATAACTATATGAAATGGGAGACCATATTAAAAAACAGATTTCGACATTTGTAGGAAATTAGTTTAAAAAAAACTAGTATTGCCAAAATATGAATGTTTTAATCTCTCTATCTCTCTATATGTTATAATTATTAGAACATAAAAGAGGAATTAGCTTGCAGTTATCGTAGCTGAGCGTGAAGGATTGCAGATGAAGGTAACAAAACATGAACTCGAAGAATTTCCAGTCTTTATTGTCACACATATAAAATCGTGTCTGTAGATGTTTATCCAATCATAATGAAATCCGTTATATATCTGTGGTTCAATGATAATGAAAGATGATAAGCTGCTATTTACATTGATTCTTAAAATAAAGACGCAGACACTTTAGACTGGGAAGCAAAGCGAGAGAATATTAGCACGGTGGAAGCTAGCAGAAGAAGGATGGCGTAATTAGTTCGCCAGCGTATTTATACCAGAGTAGGTGGGATTCTAGAGACAAGCTATTATTGGTTAGCATTACTTTTGTTTGCACTTTTCAAGTAGCGTTATGTAACGTAGAAAAATCTCGAATTCGGGAGAACAAATGAATTTAGGGGGAGATCACCAAATTTAGGATGTTAATTTTAAGATTGCCAATTAGTTTTTACAGCAGCTATCGTATTTTCGTATATCTTATACACATATATATATATCTATATATATACATTTAGTACTGTCAATTGCAATAAAAAAGGGGATGTGCTTAAATAGATGTTATAGCAGTCCCATATACAAAATTTCAACGTTAACGTTCTACATCTAATCGTTTGTGAGTTATGCGAAATACATACACACATACATACATACGTACGTACAGACGTCACGAAAAAATCCATTTTAAAGGCATTTTAAAATATGTTTTTGAAAAAAAATTCTTTATTCTCTCCCTAGGTATAGACGTTGCGCAAACAAATCGTTCAAATTGGTTCGGGAATGATTAAAAATGCATATTTCTGTTGAAATATGATACTCAAAATTTTTCGCAAAAGGAAGTACCGTAATCGAGTAAAAATGTAAAAATATAAAAAATGTAAAAGTCGGTAGAGTAGAAAAGGAACTTGCAATCTGATCTTAATATGCAGATATCGATTTGGCATTTGAAAGTATTTTAATTGAAGCAAAGTCAGAGAACGTAAAACCGTGCTTTTAAAATGAGGTGTTTTAAATGGGAAATACAAATGGTAATAATAAAATTTGCTGTGATATTATTTATCGTAAATTAACACCATATGGAAGTTTGAGCATTTATTTTTTTTTCAGAAAAAGAATTATTCGAAATGCAGTAATGCATTTATTTCATTGGAATGTTTACGAACGAGGCTTAAAACGAGTACTTTTCCCAAATGAAGTTACAATACCTTTTATTTTATCAGGACCTCAAGTTCGCTTGTTGAAAACATTAAACACCTTGAGGAAATTTCCTCGCACGGTTTTGTTTAAATTCTATTTCTAACTGAATTCAACGAGTTAATGGTCAATACGTGATGAACATCTGTATTACTGTTAGGGAAGAAAATGATTTTTTTTACATTAAGTTCATAATTTCTATAGATTATCTAATTCATAATTTCTATAGATCTATTTACGGCTGCTACTGGAATACCCATTAAACTATACCCTTAGAAAGATATTTCATATAATACTAAAGTAATTTCCCCCTGCAGTTATCCTCAAGAGTATACAATTCTACTAATATAAATTACAGTTTAATTACGCATAATGTTTTTCCTTTCGTACTTAGCAATACTCGTATACGATCATGTCCCTCCTCTCTCCCGCACTTATGACTTCTGGTGAAGTCGTTTAACTCACCGCTGGAGGGCTGTGTTGGGTCAAGGAGAAGTACCTTATTACGGTCATAAAGTGATTCGAAAAAACTTGGGACAGGCTGAAATGCTTAGGAAATTCCATACTTCTCTTT